>CM038795.1:164271287-164345954 GCA_021764765.1 Vicia sativa | reverse complement strand
GTTAACAAAACCCAGCTGAATCCAAACAAAAGTTAATTCTAAAATTATATTACATCCTACAATGTATGACAACTTCTATACATTTCAAGTTGATTATCTTCTTATTAGATGATATTTATATTTTATAGTTTATTAATTTTGACCGCATCAAAAAATTAATAAACTATGTAAATATGTAACTTATTCTAACTATACAAAATATTAATTACTTCCAATATATGTAGCTTATTCTCATTTATACATGTCTACTAAATCATTATTTGTAAAGTTTGAATTCATTTTTCAATCGGTTAACATTCTTATAGTTTTTAATATAAACTAATAATATACACAAACTTTTAAGTATTGATCAGACTTATAATAAATCGCATATCTCGATTCTCTAACTTCAACTATATAAAACAATAGTAAAACAAATTTAAAAGATTGACATTAAAATAAACACTCTACAGTTTATATCTCATAAATACGCGTGAATCCAGATGAGGTAACAAATCCAATACAGTTGATATCCCATAAATACGTTCACATTTACCCGTGAATCTAGATGAGTTAACAAACTCAGTACAGTTGATATCTCATAAATACATTCACATCTACCTGTGAATCTAGATGAGTTAACATCAAGACAATTGATATCTCATAATACGCTCACATCTACAAGTGAATTCAAATGAGTTAACAAACCAAGTATGAATCCAAAAAATTATATCCTACAATGTATGACAACTTCTCGTTACATTTCAACTTTAAAACCTTCTTATTAGATCATATTTACAAATTTTACATACTTTTAAAACCTGCTCACTGATACTTTAGTTGTTATGTTTAATATTATAACTTATTTCCGTTAATAAAATAATTATATAAATATAGATTTTTTTTGTTTATAAGTGTCATTAACCTGTAACGTTTTTATTTAAATTATTTTTAACTTATTCATGTTAAAAACAATTGCATCAATAGTTGAATTTTTTTATTATAAAAATATTTGTAACTTATTCCCGTTTATAAAAATTATAACTTTTTTTTTTGTTTATAAAAAATAATTTTTTATCATGTTATAAAAATTTATGGATAAAAATATAATTTATTTTTTATTATGTTATAAATATGGAAATAAAAGAGAATAATAATTTTAATAATATAATCATTTTTGTTTTAATATAAATGTATTATTGATAATTAAAAAAATTACAACTATAAATAATAATATAACATTTATTATTATACATATCCGTAGGGAAAGAAATAAAAAATTAGATCTAAGAATATCGAAAATCGCTAAAATATTAAATAATAATTTAACATTTATTATTGTTGATATTAGTAGAAAAATAAAAATTATCAAAAGATATCTTCTTTATTTAAATAAATCATAATTTTTATTTTAATTGGTCTTTGCATCGTTGATTTTAATTGAATAGAATTAATGAAATGACAATGTATAACCACTTTTAAATTATTTTTTATATATCATATTTACAATTTTTCCAAACCTACATATTATGTTAATGAAATGACAATGTATAACCACTTTTAAATGTTAAATAAATTGTAGTCTTTAACATTAGTTAAATTGTGAATATTAAGTACTCTAACAACTAATATTATATATATTTTATTTCAATAACATTCAAAATCATATAGTTTTTTCTTAAACTGCTTTCTAAATACTATTTAAAATTATACCAATATTATATATTTTATTTCCATTATTTACATTAAATTGATTTTTAATGGATCAACTAATATTTTGAAAATAATTTAATTGAATTAATTGATCAATTAACTCTTTAATAAAGTTACTATACATATAATCGAGTAAATGATTAGTTAAATAAATATTTCTTTAAATTACATGATTTTTATTAATATTTCATAAAAATATATGATTTTAAATATTTTTAGTAACAAAATAATATTTAAACTATAACAAAATGTAACTTATTCAATTTATAAAAGGATTGTATGAATAAATTTATACCTTTTATTATTAATTTTTATGATTATCATTTTTCATTAAAATTTCATGACTACAATTTAACATTTTTTTATCATGATTACAATTTTAAAGTTAATTTAAAAAGATTGTGATATGCTTTATTGATCATAAATTTTGAAATCATGCATAAAAATAAAATATATTAATGTTACCATTCAAAATAATTTCTATATAATAAAATTAAATAATATTAATACCTCCATTCAAAAGATATATTTGTAAAGTTTTGATTTAATTATTTTCATATTTTATATATTCTAATGTATAAAATATTGCTACAATATGAAACAAAGATCAAACCTATAATATTAAAGAGAATTTAAATTTGATTGATCATAATATTTTACAAAATCAAATCATACATAAAAATTAAACATATTTATTTCACCTTTCAAAATAATTTCCATAAGTATAATAAAAATAAATTATAATAATGTCTTCATTCAAAAGATATATTGGTAAAGTATCGAATTAAATGGTACTCAAATATTTGATTAAAAAATTGTAATATTTGTTTCTAATATTGTATAAAAATATATCAATTAGTCGTACTTTAAAAAAAATAAATCATAAATATTTTATTAAAAATTATAATATTTATTTCTAAAATTATAGCAATTAAAAATAAAAAAATTTCAATACAAAATAGTATTTAAGATCCCTATGCTTTAAAAATTTAAGATAAATATTAGAGTTCTTATTTACTTTACGTTTTATATATTTATAATATACTTTTTTATTAATTTTATTAACAATATATTTATAGTTAGCAATACATCGTTTAAACTACATTAATTTTTTCAAGAATATAAATGTAACCTTTCAAAAAATATACACAAATATATTTAGAAGTCGAAAGTTTTATTGGTTAAATTATAATTCCATTCAAAATTTATTGATCATAAATTTTTGAAATCAAATCATGCATAAAAATAAAATGTATTAATGTTACCATTCAAAATAATTTCTATATATAATAAAATTAAATAATATTAATACCTTCATTCAAAAGATATATTTGTAAAGTTTTGATTTAATTATTTTCATATTTTTATATATTCTAATGTATAAAATATTGCTATAATATGAAACAGTATCAAACCTATAATATTAAAAGAGAATTCAAATTTGATTGATCATAATATTTTACAAAATCAAATCATACATAAAAATTAAACATATTTATTCACCTTTCAAAATAATTTCCATATAAGTATAATAAAAATAAATTATAATAATGTCTTCATTCAAAAGATATATTGGTAAAGTATCGAATTAAATGATACTCAAATATTTGATTAAAAAATTGTAATATTTGTTTCTAATATTGTATAAAAATATATTAATTAGTCGTACTTTAAAAAAATAAATCATAAATATTTTATTAAAAATTATAATATTTATTTCTAAAATTAAAGCAATTAAAAATAAAAAATATCAATACAAAATAGTATTTAAGATCCCTATGCTTTAAAAATTTAAGATAAATATTAGAGTTCTTATTTAATTTACCTTTTATATATTTATAATATACTTTTTTGTTAATTTTATTAACAATATATTTATAGTTAGCAATACATCGTTTAAACTAAGTTAATTTTTTCAAGAATATAAATGTAACATTTCAAAAAATATACACAAATATATTTAGAAGTCAGTAGAAAATTTTATTGGTTAAATTATAATTCCCTTCAAAATTTATTGATCATAAATTTTTGAAATCAAATCATGCATAAAAATAAAATGTATTAATGTTACCATTCAAAATAATTTCTATATATAATAAAATTAAATAATATTAATACCTCCATTTTGTAAAGTTTTGATTTAATTATTTTCATATTTTTATATATTCTAATGTATAAAATATTGCTACAATATGAAACAATATCAAACCTATAATATTAAAAGAGAATTCAAATTTGATTGATCATAATATTTTACAAAATCAAATCATACATAAAATTAAACATATTTATTTCACCTTTCAAAATAATTTCCATAAGTATAATAAAAATAAATTATAATAATTTCTTCATTCAAAATATATATTGGTAAAGTATCGAATTAAATGGTACTCAAATATTTGATTAAAAAATTGTAATATTTGTTTCTAATATTGTATAAAAATATATTAATTAGTCGTATTTTTTAAAAATAAATCATAAATATTTTATTAAAATTATAATATTTATTTCTAAAATTTTAGCAATTAAAAATAAAAAATATCAATACAAAATAGTATTTTTATTCAAATTTCACAAGAAATGAGAATTACCTATGATGTTTTAATGAGATTTCCAATAGATATAGTGATAATTGTTTTAAATGTCAAAATAAGAAATACGGTTAAGGTGTCATCCAAGGCATAAGGAATACCATTAGTTCATCCAAGGCATAAGGAATGGGATATTTATTAACCGTTGGGTATAACTTATTTGGATCTGTAGTTACATTTGTAATTATTAAACGCAAATGAACAATGAACACGTAAGAACAATATGAAAGGTAAAATTTGATTTCGACACGCATAATTAAACAAAATGGAACACATGATATGCATCGCATATATTTTAAAGTACCAAAAATTCATAAGACAAAATGTATTAAGAAAACTCACAAAGAACCGCCACTTAAATCCATAATCTCAAATCAGTAGACAAAACAAAAAATAATGCATCAAAGATAAACTTAAGTGATTCGGACTAATAACTTATTCATAAGTGTTTGAGCTCTTGCAATTTTGTAAACCTCTTCAAGTGCATTCATGGTCTCGTGAGGTATCCAACCAACTGCATCAAGATATCCTTCAATAGATTTTGGCGCTATAAACGCTATATCAAGCGAGAACCAAGTGGTTGTTGTACCAAGAAGATGCCATCCGTGGAGACTTAGAAACCCCGTGAGAATAAGCCATATTTCTTCTTCACTTTATCTCGGTTCACCAATCTCAACTCAGTAACTTTAAACATATGCCGCCGTATTTCTTAGCAACTAAAGTCAGATAACGCGCTTCGCATCTTCATCCTCCAATAAGAAGCATCTTATGACCATTAGAACCGCAAATCAATAATACATCTCATAAACTATATGTAAGAAAATAAGTGTGGAACGGTTGAGAAAAAAGAGTCAAAATCAACAATAAAAACATACTATCAATAGCTATATTAATCGATTCATCAAATACATGAATCGCCTTACATAGCCACGAGCACCACACTTGATAAATTTGAACATTCTCAGATCGTAAATGGTGAGAGGGTAAAAAGAAATATTAAACCCACAACACTAAGAATAGGGAAACAATAAGCAAAAATAGATGCAATGTGTCGATGATCACAAAAAGAGGCTACCTACGAGAAGAGCATAAAACTTTGCAAATGCGAAATTCTCAATTAACACAATCAACCAACAGTATCCGCAAACACATAGTACTTAATAGAAATGCAATTTTGAGAGTTTGATAACGAGTTTAAAAATCAATCTTTAGGGATTTCAACATCACCGCTATTGATCTTCTCACACAAATCTTTTGGATCCTTCCCAACAACCATACACACAATGTAAACACATATTCCAAGAATCTCCTTCATAGTCCCTCTCGCTCCTTCGCCATCGACCAACTTCATAATCTTCGTATCACGCACTGTACCGACTCAAGCAAAGAATGTTGTTCCATGCCTTTGAAAACAAAATCAACAACAAAACTCTAATTATATTCAATGTAACAGAAAATATACCTTATAAATCCCTAATTTATGCATGTCATGAACAAAATTTATGTACCGCGAGTTCAAAGAGTAAAATCGCAAAGAAACGGCAGATGAAGGTTGATGGCTTATCGAATATGTATGACGTTAGGTTAGGCTTGATGTAAGGTATGAGATTATAGGGAAATACATAGTGGGGAAGCATTGAAGGAAGAGAGAAGAAACTTGGTTTCCCATTGCAATTTCAAACCGATTCAGAAAGAGTGTTAAGGGATGGAGAAGACAAATGGGTTGCAAATGAAAAGCACGCTTCAGCTTCCCAAGATTCCTTGTTATGGTTACGCTCCAATTAGGGTGAATAGGTAGGTATATTAATAATTAATAGATTAATTTGTTTAGTGTAAAAATAAAATTAAAAAATGGGAAAAATTGTGGAGTGACACATCCAAATGAATGTGGTGCAAGCATTTGACAAAGTTACTTCATTACCCTTAAAAATTAGACCAAATTGGAATTTTTCAGAAAGGGTGTTGTGGTAAAATCCAGGTACTTTCATTTTTATAGATTTATAATAGATTGATATTTAATTGTTGTATTTACATATAAAATTAAATTGTAGTCCATTTAGATTATGTTTGTAACTATACTATTTATGTTTTTACTTTGTTTTTATAATTTTTATGTATTATCACCATTATAGTGTCTGTTTGTTAAATTTTATGAGTTTTTATTTTATTAATTTATAAATTTTTGATAACCTAAAATAATAGGAATAAAAGATGGTAAGAGTTAAGTTTTAAATAATGAATAATTTTATAAACAGTCAATTTATTAACTATTTAAGGGAGAAATTAATAGAAAAATTTATTAAAACGATTTAGATTTAAAAATATTAATGGTAAAGAAATTATTTATATTTAATTTATAGTTATGAATGAATTAAAATATAGAAAATGATTATTTTTATAAACAATAAATTCAATGACGATTTTAACGGATATATTAATGAAAGAATTTTAAAAAATAATTTACAATTAAAATATATTAATGGTAAATTAATTATTAAAACTACTTTATCTTTATATTATTTTTATAAATTTTTATAATTTTTATAATTTTTATATAATAAATAAAAACTAAAACCCCCTAAAAAAATAGAAAATTACTTATTGTAGGTTTTGTGTTTAAAAAACAATAAAAAGAATAGATATTTTAATATATATTAAGAAAATTATTTTATAATAAAGTTAAAAAATATATGGGTTTAATTATTATTAGTTGTCGTAAAACGTTTATTACTAGCAAGACATCACAACCACTAAATTATAATACTTAAAAAAGTTAAATTAAAGGTCAAACATTTTCAA
Organism: Vicia sativa; assembly: GCA_021764765.1. NCBI lineage: Eukaryota > Viridiplantae > Streptophyta > Magnoliopsida > Fabales > Fabaceae > Vicia > Vicia sativa. Next base: position 164,338,872 of record CM038795.1, on the reverse strand, counting down.
TAAATTAAGGATTGTGATTAAGTGGTGTAAAGTTCTTTAAACCGTCGTCAATGTATTCCTATTAAATTCAAAATATATTATATTATTAAATTGTTAAATAAAATCCACATAAATTTTAAACTATCATATCAATTAATTTTTAACTTTTAGTTCCATTTTTAAATTATTAGTTTTACAATATTTTATCTATATCAATTTTAATATTTTTTAGGTTTTGACGAATTTTTAAATAATAATTATATAAATATGATTTAAGAAGTTTTAAAATATTACGTATAAAAATAAATTTTGACAAATATAAAGTAAAAAATACCATGTTAATTTTAGTTTTTATAAAAATTAATAATCTTACTTTTTGTTTAAAAAAAATTGTGGTAGTTAATTATAATTATATTATTATTATTGTTGTTATTTTTAATAATAGTGAAAGTTGATTATATTATTCTAGGCACGGAAAACCGACCCAAGTAATTAGTCAATCGATTCAAATTTGAACCAGACTAGTGCCTGGTCCAAATGATCCTTAAAACCACTATAGAAGAAAACCATACAAAAGTGAGAAACCATGCGTGAAATTGGAAAAATATGTAAAACCGACTATTTGACCAATTTTGTATCTTAGACAACGATTCACTTTGTTTTGAAAAAGATGGAAGATTAATTGTTAAGTTGAACATAATATTTTGGGTTAACATTAGACACACACCACTTGTCTACTTAAAACTTTAAGGTGATAGGTGAGTGGGTTCTTCCACTTATTAATGTACAAGTCACCATATTCCTATCCAATATGAGACAATTTCTCCACTTGCTCACAATTGCATTATTTTTCTAACGACGAATTCATTCATAGAATGATATCATTGTCTATTAAATCATTAGTTTTTCCTTGATTCATTTAATAGTTAAAACATAAAAATTAGAGTTAGAAAAATCAAAATAAAATATGGGTTTACATGATAAAGTTGATGAACTTTTAGCCTCCAATCTTGTTACTGAAAATTTTAGCAACCGATTTTTGAGTAAATGTTAATAAGATAAGAAAATATGAATATTTGATCTTTAAATTTATAGCCAAAATTCATGGTGACAAATTTTGAAGGTTTAGATGATGAAGATGATGAACTTATGAAAAACGGTCTCTAATGCTTTCACTAAATGTTTTAGTGACTTTTTTAATTTAGATGGTAAAAATGATGAAGTTATGAACCTTGGTCTCTAATTCTACCCAAATCATTTTTAGTGATATATATTTTTGGCAAAATATATATTTTTGGTCATGTATGTTCAAGACAAGATGCATTTGGGTCCCAATTATTTTTTATATTGACCTTTATTTCTTCAAAACGCTTCATTTTACTTCCTTTGTATAATTTACGATGGAAAACACGTAACTTCGCCACTAAATTTGTCACTTATCATACAAAGAGGACTAAAATGAAGTGTTTTCAAGAATTAAGAGACCAATATGATTTTTTTTAAGTTAAAAGATCAAATGAACATTGACGTTAAGATACGGGACCAAAAGTGATATTTTGCCATATTTATTTAAATAAAATGATTTACGTAAAAAAATTTTTTTTCCGACATTTATTATTTCATTTTTAACTTAATTTATTCATAAAAGTTGTATTTACTTGTTTACAAAATAATAATAAAATGATGCATTGATTTAAAAATAAAGAAAAATGAAAATAACTAACGAGTCCCACATTATAAAAATAATCGATTGATTTATATTAGAGATTGAAATTAGAGAATCTTAACGTAAGAGAGAGACCATGTGCGAGTGTGAGTGTGTAGGTGTTTGTGTGTATTTTATAATGACTTATAAGAAATTTCCCAATTGGTAAATTTTGTATTAATCCAAAATTTTAAAACTTTATTTTTAAGTTTGAATAAACAAATTGTTAATGAATAATTGATCAATAATCTAAAGGAGTATAACAAACATTTCGAAATATATTTAAGTAACCAATCTTATTAATATTGTTATAATATATGAGATACATTTTCTCAAGTATAAAATGATTGTGTAAATGTAATACAATATAATCAAAATTTTAACGATTCAAATTCATATTTTAGATGGAGGGATACAACATGGGCTATGACAACTGGTGGATCACATGGCCCTTTCTGGGCAGCAAGGTAGACCTTGTAAGTTGAATGCAAGAGCACTTGTAACAGCCGCAAGAAGCACCAAAACCTCAAGAACATTTTTAATATAAATTGCATAATTACTAAATTTTGAATTCAAAGAAATGAAAATGGATGCTTAAAGTGGGTGGTATGTTAGAAAATGTCTACTAATTTATAGGTCAAGAAATAATCCTCTTAAACACGACAATCGAAAATTATTAAATGTTAAAAATTGCAAACCATTCTTTACTATATTAAAATATTTTTGTTTTGTATCCGATTGAATGAATACTAATAATAAAAATACTTGATTATTTATTTTTATTTATATCAAACAAAATAACTAATATTAAATACTTTTTGTTGATGACTATTATTTTATTTGACGGACTAATAATATTAAATAGTGTGACTTTGACGCTATTTGACATGACATTTTTGAGCTTATAACATATAAATTCATATGACAATAATGTAACCATTGATGACAATATTTTCATCATAAGTTTATATCTTATTTTACTAATTTATAGTTTATTGTATAGTTGCCATTTCAAATAGCATTTTATCTTAAAGCTTATATCTTATTGTTTTTCTTCCATTTTTATCTTTATTACTTTTACTAAAATATTTGTTTATACTCTATAGTTTATTTTTGTTTAAAATAAAATAATTAATTATTAATTATTAAATCGCTAAATTTATCAAACAATTTAATTAGCTTATGAGCTATATATTATCAACCATCGTTAAGCTATAAGCTATAAGCTATTAGCCATTAGTCATCGCCAAAAGCCATAAGCTATCATATAGCTTATCACTCAACCGCTATTTTAATGAAACAAAGCTTTATATGTTGATAAAATAACAGAACATAATAGTACTATTAAACATTAAAAGAAATTAAATATCATACATAAACAACTATTACAACCAATATTTGTGATTATAATAAACATAATTATTTATATGTATTAAGTATTTTTACCAACACATACCCAAATAAATATTTGTGACAACATGCAAATGTGATTATTCGTAAGAACTAAATTAGGACCGTGCTTCATTAAAAATAAAACAACATTTTTATATAATAATTGATATTTAATTTTGTATTTACGATAAAATTAAATTGTAGTTCATTTAGATTATGTTTGTAACTATACTATTTATGTTTTTACTTTGATTTTATAATTTTTATGTAATATCATCATTATAACTGCCTATTCGTTAAATTTTATGAGTTTTTATTTTGTTAATTTATAAATTTTTCGATAAACTTAAAATAATATAGGAATAAAATATGGTAACAGTTAAGTTCTAAATGATGAATAGTTTTATAAACAGTCAATTTATTAACTATTTAAGGGAGAAATTGTAACATCCCGCATATATGTCTATAATAATATGTAGTGATGCTAATTATGGTACAAGAAACATACACCTAGATGAAAAAGACAAGAAATTAAAACCTAATACCACACAAATCTTAAATAACGTATCCAATACATCTTGTCTTCATCATCACACAACGGAAAGATAAGATTTGGTGAGGTCTTCCTGCCTTTGCACATCTGCAATCTTCAAGATCGATCATCTAACAATCTTACCACTTATAACCTGCTCCTCGAAAAATAATAAGAGGATTGGGTTGAGATTACTAAATCTCAATGAGCCTCCCTATCTTAAGGGTTTACTCTATTGCACATAAACGGATTCACCTAGAACCCGGGTTACATCTCACGTCACGCAAGTACAAACAGGAAACACCACCATTGAAGTCCCATAACTAACCAATGGGGTGAGTACACAAACAACAAATCAAATTATGCAAACCTCAGAAATGTGTACAATCCGTAAGTAAGTTCTACCTTTATCGATTACATAAAATCACACCTCGATAAATTACGCCAATGCATAGTGTCAAGAGACTCGTATAAGTCCATTGCATGATGAGTCGATCACTCATAAATGGGATTTCATCCCGATGAGTACCGGCGACATTGCCTATATGGCGCCACAACCACGCTTGCCATCCTTACGCAGATAAATTACAAATACGAAACACCCTCGACACATCACCACCGGTGAAAGCCTAATGGTCTTGCCTATGGCACCACTAGAGGTGAGTTAAAACTACAGTGGTATTGCCTACGTGGCACCACAACCCCACCATACCAAGCACGCCGACACGTCCGTTGGAATGCCCTCAAACGGCCCACTCGTAAACCGCAATGGTAGCTCGTGTATGACAAACCGTGACATCCAAATAATCATGCCTTGTGGAACGTATAATGGCCCACTCAGTCATCGAACGATAATAATAAATTCAACCAAGATATCTACATAATTACCGTGGAAATGCCCAAATAAATGGCTCACCGAAATCATCGAACGGTGATAATAAATTGAACCTTGTCCATAGTCATATGTGATTTACCATCCGATAGCCTAGGTCTACTTTGATTCAGATAATTCAAACACTTGTGACATCAAGCCAACAAGACAAATTCATCCGAACATTCAACCGAATGAACGGGAACAAGTAATGATCATAATTGAATTTCCACATAATGCCTCAACACTTTCACATAATATTCATACATATCCATGATTTTAGCATACGAGTGATCATAACATAGTATCATACAATTCATAAAATTAGTCACACAACAAAGAGGCTTCCGATCCCTAACACGGACGAACTACACTCGAGAGAATTAAACATATATTTTCTTAAATTCCATTAACGCTATTCAACATCATGCACCTAAACATCCCTTTCCATAACCTTTGAATGAACTAAAAGCATGATGTCTAAACATATTCATAAAGGTAATTAAAATACCTTTCTAACGCTTCGACCGGGTCCGCTTTGTTATAAACTCAAGTTATGATCAAACAATATAAGTCTTTTCATGAGCAATCGATTTACACTATATGCAAATCGATCAAGGCCGCTTTTTGTCCGTAAATCGCTTTTCAAGGGAGCAATCGATTGATATCCTGTAAATTGATTTGCACCAAGCGAGTCAAAATAACATGTTTTCCTGCATAAGACCAGTCCCAAGCATTCCATGACATATATTAGCATTATGGAAACATATTTCTCATCATTTAATCAACATGCAATGCATCGAGGTATCTCACTAAACCCTTGTTCCCAAATTCATACAATTCCATAAAGCCCCAATTCTACCCCAAGTCCTAACTATAGAGACTCACCTTAGGTTAATGGAGGATGGATGTTATGCTTACAAAATTTGAACCCTTAACATGCTCAAAACTTCATCTCCATTATCAACAATCCCGTAGCCACCTCTCTTCCAATTTCCAACAAGAATTGTTCAACTTCAAACTCGTTTTTCTCCTTCAATACAACAACTATTAGGACGAACAATATATCAAATGAAGGAATTTTGTAGATTCCAACTTCAATAATTTCTTAATCGAGTTATGAGTAAAAACTAATACCGATTAGTGGAGTGATCAAGAAGTCCTTACCCGATTTTTCACCAAAATCAAGATCAAACCCTTAACTTCAAACGTGTTTAATGACCATCTTTCCTTTAACCATGTAAATATTACAAGTTTGCCATTCGTCCAACACTAACTAGCTTAGTTCTTCTTTCTTCTTAATAATTTTCCCAAACATAATTGATCATGCATAAAATCCTTAGCCGAGATGAATGTCCGAGAGGAAGACTCTGAAGATCCGGATAGGCCTCGGCCTTAGGGAGGAGGTCTTTATCCGACGGGTCTCGGGAAGGAGATTAAGTCGGCCCGCTCGAGGAGTAGTCCGGCAATTCTATTCCAAAGAAGGATCGAGCAGACGTTATGAAGATAAAGAGTTCTAGAGTCTTTATGAGACGTTACTAGTGAATGATTACAAGTCGTAATGCTAGCCTTGCCTTAAAGCCATGGTTAATGTGCTAGGGCGCTACGAAGGGAAGAAATAGCTCATGGAAGGATCGATATAATATTTCGCCGGATAAGCAAGACAATCATTAGCTTGAACTGAGTTACGACACTTGAGCCCAAACCTAAAATATCTTTAATAAGGTTTTTCCTGCAAGAACATTGCCCACCGGGGCCTCGTGAAATCAATCTCAGCCGCACAAACACATTAACACACACGATCGACAATGTCTCAAGCTTCACTCAACAGATCCACCGGATTCACCCAGCTTGCCGCATGATCGATGACCTGGCCAAGATAACGAGACACCAGACAACGCTCAAGCCCTTCAACCAAAAAGCTTGGACGAGGCAAGAACGAGTAGAGCCTCGAGCCGCAACTTTTATTCAAGCAACGGGAGGATGCCGTCCCGATAATTTCAAACCCCGCATCAAGGCCATATGATGGCAAGACGGACCCTGTGAGCACATCATTGCGCTAATACAATGGCGCTTATTGGAGCAACCGACTTAAGTGCAAGCCGATGGCGGTACCTTTAGAGAATCGGCCTTATACCGTATATGGGACTTCCGTTGTCTATAGTGAGATATCAAGATTTCAACCAAAGATCATTCAAGAGTTTTCACTAATCGACAATCAAGGGGCTAATACCTCCTCTTCAACGTAAAGCAACGCTCTTCCGAGTCGCCTCCGGATTTCATGGCTAGATTCAACGAGACTATCAAGGTCTCACATCCTAATCGGGAGATATTTGTAGCCGTTGCCCAAAGACGGCCTTAAAGCCGGCCCAATGAATCCTTAGCCCAAAAGCCCGCCAAGAGCATGGACGAGATCATTACTCGGGCCGAAAAGCTACGTGAAGGAGAAGAAAGTAACATGGAAAAGCGTGCTCGAGATTCTAAAGACAGGGGGTCGGGACATGACGAACGAACCCGACCACGGGATGCTGCCACCACCCGTGAACGAGCCCGGGACAGGCGGCTGCCTTCGCGCCCACGGTCGGCTTACGGCTCCAAGGAGACGTTCACACCCCTCAACACCAGAAGGGAAGACATCCTCCGGGACATCAATCATTTGAAGTTGCTCACTCCACCTTACAGCAGTAAGTGGATTGTTAACACGGTTCTAGGGAGTGATCCGGGAGCATGGTGTGAGTTTCATCGTCTGAAGGGACACACCACGGAGTCCTGCATACAGTTGCGGAGAAAGATTGAAAAATTAATTCAAAGAGGAAAGCTATCAACATACGTAAAGGAAGACCCTGGGCGGACCAGCAATGGATTCATCTCGAGAAGGGACCTGCTCTCGATTCCCGGTCCAAGAAAAAGGGTAAGGAAGTGGAAGAAGTGAAAGAGGCACGATCAACCCCAAGACACCTCAACACTATCTGTGGGGCTTTCAGAGGGCGGCCCACTAGTTCACCCGTAAAAGGTATGCCTGCCCTGGGCAGTGTACTTCAGACGAACCTCGAGGTTTGATCCCGGGTGATAACCTTCTGGGAAGATGCAAAGAGGTTCTACCACATGAGAATGATCCATGGTGATTGAGGTACAACCGGATTGAGCGTTAAACGTGTTGATCGATCCGAAGTTCCGCGACGCCCCCATCGGGAGGCTTTCAAGGAATGGGTTTCGAGCCAAATGAGTTGTTACCGACTCTTTGTCGGATTCTCCCACAATGTGCAGGTTCTGGGGTATCTCTCGTGCTAACTACCTTGGAGAAGGAGAAAGTGCCAAACTGCTCGTGTTAGGTATTCGTGGTTAATGCGTCGTCACCCTACAACATTATCGCGGGCGACCTTCATTTAATGCACTTGAGGCGGTATTGTCAACTGTTCTTGACCATGAAGTACCCTTGGTAACGGGCGTGTTGGGGTTATCCGTGGAGACTGTGGCTGGCCTTAAATGTTATAAGGATAGTTTAAGGCCAAGAAAAAGTCCGCCATCAAGCCTCTCAAACACGAAGTCGGTATGGTCGATATCGATCCGAGAGAAGGGTCAGCGATGGACTTACCCTCGTGAGGAGGTCAAAGACATCCAGATCGCCCGCCCTTCGAAGTCACCCATCTCTAACTCAATTGACGAAGGAGGAAGAGGCCGAGATAGTCCAGTGTTAAGGCAAAATCTAGACCTTTTGCCGAAGCCATCGATATGCCGCATAGACCCAGATCATGTGCCATCATTTGTCAATTGATCCCGGTCAAGCTTCTGTCACGAGGAAGGAAGACGGGGAAGAAAGGGACAAGCTGCCCGTGAGGAAGTGGGAAAGTTGTTGAAAGCGGTTTCTAAGGAGGTGCAATACCCAACTTGGCTATCAAACGTCTTATGGTGAAGAAGAAGAATGGCAAGTGGAGGATGTGTAGACTTCACCGACCGAACAAAGCATGCCCAAAGGATCCTTATCCTCTCCCTCACATTGATCGGTGATTGAGCGCCTCCGATTCGCCCCGAGTTTCTTGGATGCGCACTGGTACAACCAAACCCGATGAACCCTACCGATGCATCCAAAACCTCCTTCATTGAGCGAAGAATTTCTATTACAGGTCATGCCGCTTGGCTCAAGAACGCCGACGCGACCTACCAGACCGATGGATATGGTGTTTACCCCGATTGGTCGAATATTGAGGTGTACGAGACGACATGGTGATCAAACCGCTCGTATGCATCATGTGATGACATTGAGAGACCTTCGGTCGCGGAAATTCAATATACCGAACCCCGACAAGTGTACGCTCGAGTACAAGCCGCAAGTTCTCGGTTTCATGCTCACAAATCGTGGTATCGAGGCCAATCCAGATAAGTTCCGTGCGATCATTGACATGCGAAGCCCGACCGACACGAGAAGACAACGCCTAATCATTCTGGTCAGCGTTGTCTCGCTTATCTTGTGCAGTGACAAGTCCATTCATTTCTTCTCGAATTAAGAAGAGAGCCTGCTCGAGTGGACGGAAGCATGAAGAAGCATTCAATGGGATAAAGCAATTATCGCCGGCACCTCCGTGCGGGTCGACCCAAAGAAGGCTCTCTCGCTGACACTTTACCCGGCAGTTGGATCGAGGGGCACCGCCTGTCGGTCCAAGACACGGATGAAGGAGAGCGTCCGGTTTACTTTGTAAGCAAGGTGTTAGGGGAAGAGATCGATACCGTAAGATGAGAAGTTGGCATCAAGCGCCAGGACGATCGCACGAAGTCGACATTATTTCGGGCATCCCGTCGTGTGAATACTAATTTTCCTTGAAGGTGTGTTCAAGAAGCCGACTTGGCCGAAAGGATGGTGTCCCGGCCGGAATCGCGGAATACGAGATCACCGTATCAAGATCAAATCCCAATATCTAGTGACTTCATGGTAGAACTTGTTTCCCCACGGAAAGGACTCTACCAAAGGTGGATTCATTCGCCGATGGCCTCTAATCTCAAAGGCAAGCGCAGTAGTTCTCGAAGGTCCGGGAGATGGTGCTTGATACCCTGCTTTGGATTTTACAAGTAATAACCAAGCGTAATGAAGCTTTGTTGGCCGGGTCTAAGGCTAGCTTGGAGGTCGGAGTGACGACCCGCCGGTTCGCACTGATTCACAATTGGTGGTCGGTGTGGACCATTTCGTAAAGGACCCTATTCTCGAGAGAAATATTTGCAACAAGTTACAATGAGTCCACGCCCGAGGTGTTTGAAATATGTCACGTGGCTCGAAGAAAATACCCGCCAATATTCTATCTCGTTGGCCGCCTAAGGATTCTAGGATAAACAACCCATCCGTGAGGTGCTTCCCGCTCAGTGTTGAAAAGGAAGAACTCGACGATTCGTGAGGGGGACGATGGGTGGATGAGTCCGATCGCTCGTTATCTATAACAAGACATGTTACACCAAGATGGAGAGAAAGCCAAACGATCAAGAAGATTTCATCCCATTTGTAGTAGAGTCGTGGAAACTATACTCTACCGGGACGCAGCTCCCATGCTACGCCAGGTGTTAGAGGAGGATATGTCAACGGTGATGAAAGAGGTTCATGAGGAGCTTGGAAATCATGGAGGAGGAAGGGCTTTGGCCGCCGGATCTTAAGGCCGGCATATCGGGCCTACTTTAACAAAAGATTGTCAAGAATACGGCTCGCTCAAAATGCCAAATGTTCGCCCAGCCATTCACACTCCATCCGAGTTCTGCACACCGCTCGTGTCGTGGCCTTTTATCGCGGGGATCGACATCCCGGGCCGCTCCCGGGTTCGGACGTTAAGTTCTTGATCGAGTGGATTACTTTACTACGTGGTGGAAGGGTATCCGATCTCGAATCGCGGATCGGATTCGCTTATTGGAGAAGTATCATTTGCCTTTGACTACCTCGTCATTGTCTCTGATAACGGGCACAATTCGCAAGTACCCTAGTGGAATTCGTATGATCTCGGAATTCAAAAGTGTTTATATCCGTAGAGCATCCACAGCGGGCAGCCGAATCGGTCAACAAGGTCATATTGAATGCAATAAAGAAGAAGTTGATTCGCAATGTGGGCACAAGGTTTACACGGTTTTATGGGCATACCATACCACAATCCATTCCACAACTCAAGAGACTCCTTCGTGATGGTTTTGAGCCGATGCCATGATTCCAGAGAGGTAGGTTTACCCTCTTGGCGAGAAAACTTTGAAGAAGAGGCCAATAACCGTGCTTTGAATGAAGAAGCGGACTTGTTGGACGAGATGAGGGACGCGGCTCATGTCGTGGAAACGACAAAGAAAAGTAGAATGACCGACGTTTCAACTTACGGTGAAGCAAGCGGGGTTCAAGGTCGGAGATTTGGTACTTAAGAAGGTGACTGATCCCACCAAGAAAGGTAAGTTAGATCCCAACCGGGAGGGACCGTTTGGTCTCTAAGAATTGCAAAAGAGCCTACAAATTGGAGACATTAGACGGATCAATTACCAAGGACTTGGAATGTTGCAAATCTTAAATTTTATTTTAGTTAAATATGTTTATGTAAAATAATTGGTGCACTCTTTTCCCTAGGCAAGGGCCGGTTTTAATGAGGCATCTATATAATGAAATTCAGAAAGATCTCGATCCGTGGCGAAATGGCGACGCATCACCGAGCCTGCCCAGGATAGACTCGCTCACGGAAGGCTCTGCCCATTGGGAATACCCTTGTCAACCTCGGAAGAGGCTCAACCCCTGGTCAACTCCCGACAGGCTCGAACCCTTGGTCAACCTCGGCAGAGGCTCAACCCTGGTCAACCTCGGTGAGGCTCAACCCTCCGGTCAACCCCAAGAGGCTCAACCCTTGGTCAACTCGCAGAGGCTCAACCCTCCGTCAACCCTAAGAGGCTCAACCCTCCGTCAACCTCGAAGAGGCTCAACCCTTGCATCGCTAAGCTCGGTCTAGGATCGCTCACCACGAAAGGCCCCTGCTCTCCTGAGCAACCTTCAAACGTATAAAATGAAACATCTTAAACCAAGTTTCATCAAGCTGCCTTAACACTCTCCGTCCTCGCCAGGGATTACCGGAGATGTATATGGGAGTTACGAACAATTGTTATGTGTTTATTCTAAACCACTAGGATTGCTCGTCGCATCCTATGGCTCGGGGCTCAGAATACTACATAAAAGTTCGCAACTAGGCAAAAACTTGGAAATTAATAGCAAACTGTAGTTAATTAAAGTAGCCCGAGGGGCGAATATTCAAAGTACAATTGCATATAGCCCGGCAGTAGAAAATTCAAAATACAAAATGCATCCGCCAAAAGGGATGGCTAACTATGGAAACAAAAGAAGAAATCAAGGTCTGGGTCGGGTAGAGTTGGCATCCACCTTAGCTTTCCGCTAATAGTGGTCTCACTGTCATCTTCATCAACCTCCACCAACTTCCCATCTATAATGGCCTTGAAGTAATCAACCTCCGAGATATCTATGTCGGTATAAGCAATTGACTGAGCTTTGGCGGTCAAAAGCTAAGTCCCCCAGATCCAAAGACACCCATCCGAATTTTTTCGCTTCCTTCACGGAGCATGATTTTTTTAATCCGAACTTGGTGGACATCCGTAGCTCATCTTCCAAGGTCTTTATCCGTCTTGTCAATTCTTCAAGACTTGTGATGTTGTTTCAGCCTTGGAGAGTTTATTTTGAATACATTGTTGGCGCTGAGAAGGAATTTGTTGTCACCAACCCTTGACTTCGCCTCTAGCTCGCCTTCTTCTTCTCCACATGATCACCCGATTCAAACAGACCGGTGAGCACAAAGACACCTCATCGTGTATGAACTCACCGCTTGTGATCCGCTAGAACCCGGATGGGCCAACTTATTCACATCGGTGGTGGCATTGAGATGATCATACAAAACTTAAGGTCACGGGTTTCAGCCCAGAACCGATTCTCTGAAGAAGTTTCGACCAGCTATCACCAATTTCCTTCAAGAAATCGAGATAGCCTGGCCTCACGAGTTGGTCTCGTCCTGCCTTTTGGGATAGACTTAAATGGTTCAGTCGTCAGGGCCTGGGGAGAGAAGCAAGTGATGATGTTTGTTTCGCAGCAGGTCACGGGTCGCGGGCGTTCTTCTTCTTCAACGCCGCACTTCCGCCCCGCCAAGTTGGACTTGGTCTCGGAGGGACCGCCTACCCATTCTGGCAAAGACGCTTCGCCATTAGCTTCCTGCTCCTTTACTTTGACATATCACCATTTTGTCTGTGGGAAATAAAATGAGAAAAGGATGTTAAGTATACAACAAAGCAGGAGAATAAAGATAGTCGAGAAGTTCTTACCTAGGAAGTTGGGACTTTCGGAGATGTGGCAAGTAAACCGACCTAATCGGCCCGAAGGAGTCCAAGATTTCTAAAGAAAGGATCTCGTATCACCAGTCGTCAGAATCAAACCGAGATAGGAGTCGCAAGTCCGACAAAAGGAACTTATGATGCCCATCGAGCCATAATACGAGGGCACCGGACCACATCTTACTCGGACGAAGCGCTTGTAGCCTTTAAAGTGGAGGTATAGGCTTGAGGAACTTTTGGGATTAATCAAGGCAACCCGCCTTCCGTCTGCTTTTTATTTCAAAAGAGAAACAAACCAATAGCAAGGTGGATAGGGCTCGCCAAATTACTAAGGTCGGATGAAGCCCCACTGGTTGGGACGGAGTCGAGGAGCAGTTATTAGTACGGAGGATATCACCAACGGGAGAGGGAATTGAATGCCAAATTTCGATCACTCAAGATAAAAGAAACCATTCCGCCTCAACTCTCGAGGACGGATCATGACACTTCTCCAGATTCACAGATTCCAAAATCATCATCTTCGCTCAGACCAGATACTCCATAGAGAACGGCAATGATTTCTTCATCTTGTATCAACTTCGCTTAAAGCCTACTGCCCCTTTGATCACCGTTGGTTTCCATTATTAGCTCCACCAACCGAGTCGGTCGAATCACTTAAGTAAAATCAAAGACAAACCCCGTCCAGAACTCTCTTTAGGTCACCATTGGGCATCACTCATCTCGCGATGCATTCTAATGGTTTTTGTTCCTCGCCTCCAAATGGATTTTATGACCAAAGTCATTGATTCCTAATGACTCACCATGTTTGGATTGAAACAAAATAGTGTAAAGAAAAGAGGATACCGGAGTTGATGATTGATCGATTGGTATGGGTTTTGAAGCGCCCGACGGCAAAGATTGCGTAGGGTTGAGAATATGTAGAGGAGGAATTCGTGAGGGCAAATAAATGAAATATAATGAGTTGGAGGAAAGGAGGCGTGATATCGTGTTTTCCTATTTATAAGGCAATCATGCAAAAGCATGTGACCGTTGTGTCACGGGTCACGTGTTACACTTTTTAAGAAAGTTCAAAATGTGCACATCTCGCTAAGGGATTATGGTTTAAACTGCTTTGGTCGACATGGATTCAAGGAGCTTAAAATCGAGAGACCAAGGGGCTTATGATCATGCATAAAACTTAGCCGAGATGAATGTCTCGAGAGGGAAGACGTGAAGATCCGGATAGGCCTCGCCTTAGGGAGGAGGTCTTTATCCGACGGGTCTCGGGAAGGAGATTAAGTTGCCCAGCCCGAGGAGTAGTCCGAAAGCTATTCCAGATGAAGGATTGAGCGACGCATGAAGATAAAGAGTTCCTGAGTCTTTATGAGACGTTACTAGTGAATGATTACAAGTCGTAGCTAGCCTTGCCTTAAAGCCATGGTTAATGTGTCAGCGCTACTAAGGGAAGAAATAGCTTCATGGAAGGACCGATATAAATAGGTTTCCGCCAATGGATAAGCAAGACAATCATTAGCTTGGAACTTGAGTTACGACACTTGAGCTCCAAATCCCTAAAATATCTTTAATAAGGTTTTTCCTAAGAACAATAATTATACAACTTCTCATACATAGTGATATAAATATTGGGATGTTATATTCTCCCTTAAATATAATTCGCCTCAATTCCTTTCAATGACCATGATAATAGATTCTCACGCCCTACCAACGAGGGACGAATGTTCCTTACACCTCCTTGGTAAACCCCGCGATTTCTTTCAAAGGTCGCTCTATCCAAGAAAACACCGCCTCTGCTATGCTCGTGTTCTTAATAATCATTACTAGAAAGCTTAACATTCTCGCAATGCATTCTTCCGATACTTCGCACTTACTTGAAATAGGTTCTTCTAGGTTTCACCTAGACCCACTCACATCGAGTATGCATAGCTCAAGAATCTTCAACAATCCATTTCAATCGACAACTCGCCCTCAATGTTTACCAAACTCATCCTTGCTTAATTCATGATGTCAACTTCACTCTCTACGCTGGCTACTTGTATTATCTCGAACCCATATGTATCCACAACATCGCTTTCTCCAACGATAATAATCTGTCTCGCCACGCCACATCCCAACAAAGTCATATAACCGCCCATCACGCCTCTTTGGTTCCAACTTCTAGTTCCCATATGCTCAATTCGACTCACTCCTAATCTATCCTCTTCGCATTTAAAAACTTCTCATTTGGTACTTTCTCGCTTTTAGACAAAGTCTCTACCATTGCAATCCACAAGAATTTACCATTGTACAACTACAACCTCGACATCATAAGATCTCTTACCTCAAACTCTATATCAGCTTTACGCAAAACATTTCAATCCGAAACCATAAGGATACACAATCCCATAACTATGATCTTACATTCAACAACTTCACACAATGTTCCGCCAACAACATACACTTCTAACTATTGATCCACAATCATCGCCCAAGTCTTCGTATGCGCCATATTTTGCACCGCATACAACAATGAAAGTTCAACAAGCTAAAACCCTTTCCTCACTTAATCCTCAATACTCACTTGTACAACTACTACCTCCAAATTTCTCATTACATACTAACCACATAGTTGGCTACATGTTGATCCATCAACAAGATCCCATCGGATTCGTGGATCCTAGAGTCCGGATGGATAAAACATTTCTCAGAGTTTCTCCTCACAAGGTTCCTCCAATCAAACATTTGTCACATGTATTCCACTTACACCTACTATGTTTATTCGGTCCTCCTTTCATCCGTCATGCGCTTATTCCGATCTCAAACTATCATACACACTTCTCGATACATACCGAGTCACACTTCCTCCATAGCACACTTGATTCCAATATCTAACTACGCTCGCCGTTCCTTAAAAGACAACAACTTTTCCTCTAATACACAAATCATGAAAATCGCAGAGTCTTAAACACACTTAACAAAGGTCGTCCTCGAGGTTGAGTAACTCCAAAACATGGTCACCAATTAATTTACCACCTTGTTCGTGTCCATGAGTACAACCGCCATAACCTTCGGCTCCGTAAAGTTTGACGTCAAGACTCACCGAATACAAGTTCATCTCAAACCAACCGACTTACACGTTGGCCAACTATTACGATAACACCGACAACTTTTCCATAGTTCCTCCCTAACCATACAACTTCCTTCTCGTGAGTGACAACACCTAGACAACCCACGTAAACTTAGCCGATGCAATAATCTCAAGGTCACGTATGCCCCAAGCAATCAACTAATATTGTTTCCAATACTTTTAGATTTCTTCGAGGCCATGTACTTACCCTACAAATCCATACTAATCCTCATACGACTTCTCTTTAACCATGCAGCTCTATACCGCATGCCTTAGGATTCTCCCCATACCGTACAAATTCAGTTCCCACTGAAGTTATTAGGATTACCTCTTGGTCATATCATCGCTACCACTTCGCAAAACAAGAAACATATATAAGGTATCTTCTCGACATTATCCACGCAGCTACACCATTCTGTGGTCCTCACAAGAATAATACCGTAACTTGATCCATTTCACTATCGCCAATAGTTCACTACTACCTAGCACGACATATGGATCCTAGTCACACGTACTTCATGAGAATTCAAATTGCCCTCACGAATACCGATCAGAAAATCATCTTAAGTTTCACTCAACACTACCTTACATCTGTCAGATCTCGTGCACGATAGAGATACCGTGGTGTTATACTTGTATGGTAGTACCAAAACGGTGGTCCAACTCCGAAGCCATATAGTCATGCGACCTACTCTGCAGCTGTTAGTTGGAATTTTGTAAAGAGAACTAAGGGCGTGATTTAGAGGCAGAAGTTCCTAAAGTATAAGGACCAGTTGGAAAAGAGGTAGCTCCTGGAGCTTCAGTTAGAACTTGAGTTAACAAAGTTAAAGTCGAGTTCCAGAAGGAATGCTTGGTTAGTTAGAACTTTGGCTTAGAAAGCCAAACTACGCCAAACAAAAGCAAATCGTTGTTAGGAAAAGGTGATTGTGTTTACATGTTATTTAACAAGAGAGTCGATGCAGAGATGTGAGTTCCAAAGAGGGAATCGGTCGAAATTATGCCACTGTCGAAATGGTTCATTGTGGACTTAGGGAATTTTGATTAAAGAAGTATTCAGAGCTGAAGGAAGTTTCCTTTGAAGACACGAAGTGGGAAAGAGTCAAATAATTAGATCATGAGTAGTTACTTCATAAGTTCGTGGGATATGAGTTCCAATTGAGGTCAAACGTAAGCGTGGTTATTACTTAAAGATCAAATCTCACCGTTGATAGCTTTTAGCGTTATTTCTCAGAATTGCTATAAATAAGTTAGAATTTTAGAATTAGGTGTTCATTTGTACTTCCAAATTACTTGCTAAAACTCGCTTCAATTCCGCTAAAGGAAGAAAGAGTACGCAATCTTTGATGTACGTGAATCACCAAGCTTTTATTTCAATACAACCTTTTTTATGTTTAATTCTGCTTTTATTGTTTTTACTCTACTTCTGTGCATTTGCTTGTTGGTCACGAGTCACCACTAGCCTTAGTTACCAAAACATTCTTAACGTAAATCGCGAGTCACCAATAGTCAAGATCCTTTGTGTGGAGAGCCGCTGCATTATTTCCCTAGGCTCGAAACCGCTTCGGGCCAAGGATATTTCTACTTCCATAAATAGTGTAATTCACCGTAAATCTTAGCATCGAGTCTTGAGATCAATCCGTCGATCTCGCTAGTAACCCTCAATTTTAGGACTCGACGACCAAGGGTTGTTTACCATTTTCCACAAGAAAGAAATTGGCACCACTGGGGACCCAGCATAAGTGTTAGTTTTATCGTAGTTTGTTTTGAAGTGCATGAAACATAGGAGTGGAATTCAAGAAATAAGAAACCACCACCCACTAAGAAGCGCATAAAAATGACAAACCACGTCCGTCTGGCCGAACGGATGAGATTCCATCTAGAACGTTAGGTGTGGCCAACATCGCCAGGTCACAAGTACTATTTTAAGCAAGAATATAATCGCTTCACAATCGCTTCAAGATTAATTCCCATGTCCCAAACCACACCGTGAGTCTGTGGCTCATGTGGCCACGAGTGCCATCCCAAACACAACAATTCCTAGATTTGGCATCGCAAACTCTTATAGAATGTTGTATTCTTTAATGACGGATATCACCGACCCCAGTATAGCAGAGTGGTTGACAACTTGCAGTAACACTAGCGCCTTTACAAGGACATGTAGGGGGCAAATAGGAAATGTTCGACAACACCCAATACTACTTATGGCAGATAAGGCAATGATGGATGATAGAACTATGTGTTAGTTTATGTTAACTAACCAAATGGGGAATGTGTTTAACCCCATAGTGCAAGAATCATCGACTAATAGGCAATCCAAACAAATCGAGTGTGATAGCACAATTAACACGCCTCAGAATTTTAGGCGCTACCGCCGGTCGGCTGTGCCCATCCAAATCGACAACCAATGCATGTCCAAGGAGACATGGGGCAAGCAGAAGATATGTGTATCATGGCAAGTCGCAACGCCTCAAGGAACGCTGTTATTAACCAACCTAGGGTTTTAGTGCAAAGACACCAAGAAGTCGATCAATTCCTCGACCAAAGTTCGACAAGATGAGTCATTGAGAACATTTGACTAACATTGTCGAGAATTATGGCCAAAATGGTATGAATACCATGCCAAGGCCAATGTATTCTTCTCCATCCAAAGTATATCCTACAAACCGAAAACCCTGTGAGGATGGAAAATACCTAAGTATACCAAGTTCGAGGAGAAACGGTGAATCGACAATGAATATATTGCCGTATATCCGATCGAGTCAGAGATATGGCGAACAATGAAGGTTTAAGGGTGAAACATTTCCTTCATCCCTTACCAAAGCAGTTTTCACTTGGTTTACTACTTGCCTCGATTCAATTGATTCGTGGTCGGTTAAGTCTGTTTACTAACAATTTTATGAGGGGCATTCAAAGATTAGTTTGGTCAAATTGTCAAGTATTAAGAGAAAATTTACGAGACAATAGATGACTATTTGAATAGGTTTAGATCCCTAAAAGCGAGGTGTTTTACCCAAGTGCCCGAACATGAACTTGTTCAAATGGTCACCGGAGGTCCTGATTATTCTATTTGGAAAGAAAATAGATCCAACTTCGTTAAGAGTATGTCACAACCAGTCGACATGTGGTTCGAACGCCTTAGAATAGAGAAGGTTAGGCATACCAAGGCTAAATCTAAGAAATAAAAAGTAGCTTATGTCAATTTCGACGATATGACTTATATACGAGGTCGACTACATGTCGACAGAGGCGACGAGACTTGGTCAATTCAAATCAGCCACGACGAATGCAAAGTGTTGTTTCTTCCAAAGGAAAAGCCCCACACGACACTCAGTTCTAGAACTCCCGCAAAACATATACTTTGATGTTAGCAAGTGTGAGGAGATTTTTGACTTGCTAGTCAAAGATGGTCAGATTTTAGTTCCCCCAAATGCTAAATTGCCACCATTAGAACAAAGATAAAAGAGAGGTTTCTGTAAATATCATAATTATCTTGGTCACACAACCTCTCAATGTTTTATTTTCAGGGATCTAGTGCAGAAAGCTCTCCAAGAAGGGCGTCTGAGGTTTGCTGCCAGAAAGCAAAAGATCGACACTGGCCCGTTGAGGCAAGAGGAGGCTTTATATGCTGAACCCGTGACCATCAACATGGTCGAAATTACTGAAGTGCCTGACAATGTTATGTTAGAAGAAGGCACTGATGAAAGCCCTCATGTCGACTTAGCCGACGCCACCCGTGGATGACGCATAATTTGCTTTTGTATCGCGCAAGAACAAAGGGGCTCGATTAGGTTTGTGCCCCAGATGTAGCGCCCTGACTGATAGGGTTACTGCTGAAAATTTCTAGAAGTTGCAGTTGGAAAGAGGAAGGGTCCAATGGAATAAGAGGGATCCAAGGCAGAGGCAATCTTCCCAGATTAGGCCAAAAACATTTGTTCCGTTGCCATCGCGCCTGTGGCACTTGGTTTAAACCTAATATGGTCATTGGTCATCCAATGTCACCAAGGCCATTAGAGAGGCCAAAGGGAAAGCTCCAATGAGCTATCGTCTTGAAGTGCGCTCCGAAAAGAAGAGCCACATATCTGAAAACTATATGGGAAAGAATCCAATGAGTCGAACTCAGTGGATACGCTTTCCAGGAAAAGGTGCCGAAAGACAAGCCGCCATCGCAAAACAAGCCGTTAATAAAGGCAAAAGTCTTCGACAAGACAAACCCAGGTCGACTCTGCTAGCCGCCAGATCAAGGAGGTGTAAATAAGCCACCGACCATGGCCTGATGAGGCAACTGACGATTTTGCCTCCGACTCTAAAGCAAGTCTAGACATTCTAGTTATTATGGTTTCATACTCCCGCAGGAGTACAACATACCGATGAGGTGGAGAACACTAGTGACCTTGATCACCGAGATGGCTTTACATAAGCCAACTTGCTATTTCGTGATGAGTAATGGCTCTGCCGAAAGCCAAGATGCTTTCGAGAAGCCCGATATGACAATGAGAAACCATCCAAACCCTTTGCCGATAAGGGTAAAGGTTGAGGAAACGACCATCAACAAGATGTTGGTGGATTGTATGCCACAAAAATATAATGTCACATCATATTGAAAAGAGTCAAGCATGAATCGACATAAGGTCTCATAACGTGGTCTTGGCATCACGAAGGAGGAACAAAATCCACCATGGAGTCATTCGTGGATGTTATTGCCGCCTTGCTTAGTAGACCGACAATATTTATGGTCATCCAAGGTCACCAGTTACAATCTGCTTATGGCAGAGAATGGTCTGCATGGAGCTGTTGTACCTTCTTCTATGCATCGCTTAATTATCCCGCCAAGACGGCATCAGGAAAACATTGAAGCGACAAGGGTATTTCATGGAGGATGTTAACATCAGGCCAAACCCAATTTGATAGGAAGTTGGCTAACATTGCTCCCCGCCATCCAGCAGAAGATACGATGTCAATCTACATGAGGCATCGCTTCACCAAACCGCATGAAACTCATGGGTTCACATGGGACGAATATCCGTAAGACCCTTATGTATGACCGCACCACAGGCATGGAGAGTATTATGAGAATGATGCTTGAGCTAGAGGCTATGCTAAGGATTTTGGCGATATCGCCAAAATGTAATGAATTCGCTATAGAAGTCGAAGTAGCAAAGATGGCAATGTGGCCAACATTCCAAAGATCGAGGAAATTCGGCCGTAGAGCGTAACTATCGACGTAAGCCGCCGATGAGCGCTTTGACGCATATACGACGATGAACCATTAGGTTTCGAGAAGGATCACATGGCGCCTGAAAAGATGCAACCACAAGACCCTCTAGAAGAAATCGACCTTGGCGCAGAAGGTGACAAAAGACCTACGTATATCAGCGCCAATATCGACCCAAAACTCAGATCTGAGGTAATTTCTTTACTAAAATAATTTAAAGATTGTTTTGCCTGACTCAAAAATCTTTTCACTAACATTATTTTCTAATATTCGCAATCGTTCTTTTTTCCGATTATTGTATCTGTTTCCAGGTTGTAATAGTTATGATTATTTTCTCGCATTCTTTTTCAATATTATGTAACTGTTCATGGGATGTAATAGCTTAATTAGGATTTACTTTCCGCACTCCTCAATTATGTAACTGCCCCAAAGCCATATAATAGCGTAGGATTTACTTTCCGCACATTTACTTTCCGCAATTTACTTTCTGCATCCATATAAATTGCTAGTAATTAGGCGTGTATGACAAGATAAAATCAACATAGCTAACTCTAATCATAAGATAACATATCTCGAAAACAATACACTCTTCTCACACATGCACCCTAAGGTATTCTCTCTCGTTTTTGAATAAATGGTCAAGTCCTCGAGTGTAGAGGTATCCTAGCACAAGTTGCCTATGAAACATATCATCATAGTCCCTTCGATACAAAGATCATAGTCCCTCGATGTTGCTTACAAATACATGATCTCGCCCTCGATTGTTGCCTACGAAAAGTGATGATCGCTCTTACGAATGTGCTAGGATACTCCTACAAGTTGCCTTCTATGACCATCCGAATGTCCTTCAATGTCCTTTACATCCAACGAATAGGTTACCACCAACTAATGGTATGGATAGCGTTATTCTAAAGGAAAGTAAAACACTAAAACGACTGCTCCGTAGGTATAGACTTTAATTGCTTGCTCTATCAAAACACTTTTCACACCTCACACTTCCAAAACATTTTCAAAACACTTTGTATATATTTCATATGAATCATTACAAAGTTCCTTTTCAAACAAAACATTTTCGAACACTTCATACATTCGAGTTGAATCATTATTAATTCAAAGCGAAATTACTTTTCAAAATCTTTTTAAACACACACGTAAAGAAAATTTTAAATGAGCTAAAGTATTAAGAGCCCGAGATAATTACGGATGGAAAGGGTGCTAATTTTCCTTTTCATAATCATCTCCTTAATTAGAATCTAACGAAGGTCTTTTCCTATTCTTTTCACCTTCCTTAATTGGATAAAATAAAAGTCGGTGGTGACTCTTGCTATCCGCAATATTTATGATCAAACGCAAAACAATCCAAAGTCGGCTTCTCCCACCTTATTACGTAATGATGACTGCCGGGGAGACACCCTAAAGAGAGAATACCTTAGGGATTTTAGATCATTTCATTCTTTCGCTTGACTTGTATGCTTTATTTTAAGGGTTGCTGGGTATTATATTGTGGGGATCCTACACCCGGATCCAGATTCTTTAGGTAAGTAGTAATAAATTGTCGCACCGCTAGGCGATACCGAAATGGTCAACATGATGGCTACGTTAGTGTGACACTTTGATGTCCCGATGCTCCTCATATCTAGTTGAGGAAAGTATTTGGCGTCATGGTGTCATCAACACTAACTCAACTTCTAGAACCCTAATTGACCCATCTTTGCCATTAATAGTGAGATTGTGACTTTCGTGTAGATCGAGGTTGGTTAATACTGCTACGCCATTAAGATCCGACTTTCGATGTTTCGATCGACCACTTGGTAGTCGATTGAAATAAAGCCTACGAGAAAGATCAATGATATGAGATTCCTAGAACCCGGTTACCATTATAGGACAGGATGAACCCACTCAAACTTTTGTAGGGTAGACACCTATACCTCATGCAAGCCTTAAACCTAGGGTTATTGTGTGAATTGTTTGTGCTTGCTATTTGCTTAATCATGACATCATAACATCATCATATCATTTCTAACCATTTCAAGGACCTAGGTATTTATCTTTGCCTGCTTTGTAGGATTATGGCTTCCGAAGACTATCCGAATCAACTTCATAAGTATACCTTCTCAACTCAAAGAATTAGTTTCGTAAATTCCATCATGCTCACTCATCAAAAGACATGGCTATTCTGCTGACTTGGTTATCTCCGATTTTGACGAAGATATGATGCACGCCTTATTCCAATTCTTCGATCCAAACACTTTGCTTTACATTTCCAAATTATCATTGGTTCTTACTTTGAAGAGTTCTCTAAGCTACTTGGGATACCTATCCTTGATCGACGCCATTCACTCGTAAAAGCTCCAAAATATGAACACATCACATCAAGATTACATCTAAAGCGATTTATATGAAGCCAATTAGGAAACAAGAAGTGGAGTTAGGGTTTGCTTGCTAAGTTCTTGATAAAGAAAGCTCGAG
The DNA here is from genome assembly GCA_021764765.1 of Vicia sativa. NCBI lineage: Eukaryota > Viridiplantae > Streptophyta > Magnoliopsida > Fabales > Fabaceae > Vicia > Vicia sativa. The sequence continues at coordinate 164,315,278 of CM038795.1, read as the reverse complement.
AATTCCTAAAGGTTGTGATTTTCCATGCATTCAAGATATTTTGGCCTTGCTAATCTATGGCTTGGTACTATTTCCTAATCCAGATCGATCATAGACGGAACGCCATCAAGATATTCTTTATTCGCAATCTCGCGCCTACTTTACTTGAGACATCCCGATTTCTCCACACTGCATTATCAAACGACAAGGAAATCTCTCATGTTGCATACCGCTACTTTCTGTGTGGTTTATTTCGCACCTTCCTCAATCAAGAATGAAGAACGAGCAAAGATTGAAGTGGTCTCAAAGGTCGATGTCGCTATCTCACTCAGATATCCGTTGGTGTCTCTTTTCTCAAAAGGACTTCGCTTTGATTGAGCATTGCGGAGAATTCCCTAATGTACCACTCCTTGGCATAAGGGGAGGTAGCACTTACAACCCTTCTCTAGCTCTACATCAATTTGGTTATGCTCGAAGAGATGGTCCACATGATATGCTTCTCCAAGACATTGTGTTCGATTACAACAACGATCTCCGTAACTCACCGTCAAGATTTGCACGCTTGGGGCATGGTAAAGAAGATCGATACCAAGACTTTGGGACACAAAAATTCCATTCCTTGGGAACCTTACTCAAATGGGCGTAGCTCGATCTCAAAACCTCATGATGCCATTCTCACTGTTTCTACCCGTGATCATGGAACTCGCTATAGATGACAAACCCTATACCATTCTCCATCCGTATATGCCTACTAATTTTGAAGACTTGAAGAGATCTTGGATTCAACTTAAATAAGAAAGGATACATTCAAGCTCAAGTATGCAAGCGAGAAGAAAGTGCTAGAGTTGATAAAGCTACTTCACGAGGAGTGAAACATCAACACCTACTTCAACACCAAGAGGAAGCGCCATGGAGACTTAGAGCTTTAGGAATTTGTTCTTTATTTTTCCAAACATATCTTTTGTACTCAAAAGAGAAAGAAAAAGAGAAACTAATAAAAAGTTTGTTCATGCTTGTTTAACAAATTTAAATTCCTAAGGTCCTTGAAAACATTGCATTGCATAAACATCGCATATCATGGCATAACATTTCATAACAAGTACATTGAAGATCGGTTTTCTTATTTTCTCGCTGTTTATTCCAACAGAAATGGCTCTTGAATGATCACAAAGATCTCTGTGCTCGTAATGCGCACCTGTGAGATGTTCACCAATTTGGTCCAAGGCCAGAAGGACCTGAAGAAGCTCATCACCAAAAAGAAGAAGACTATCGGTATTCTCAACATGGGAAGAAATCACAAGGGCCCAGCTAGGGTGGTCAGTCGGTTAGAAATCTCGATTTAAAGTGGTGAAACCAAGAAAGCATCAAGGACACAAGGAAGTCAGAGGTATGAAACAGAGAAGAAGACTACACCGAGTGAGCAGATCCTCCCGATGATGAGTACAAGCAACTTGAAGACCGTCTGAATGTTGTGGAAAATTTGAAAATATCCGGGCTGAATTTTGATGATCTGAGTCTTGTTCTTGGTGTGGTAATTCCCCTCAAGTTCAAAGTTCCTACCTTTGCCAAATATGATGGCATCTCTGCCCAAGTTGCACTTCAAGTCCTATGTTCAGAAGATCCATCCCCACACTAAAGACAAGAAACTATGGATCCATTTCTTTCAAGAGAGTTTATCCTGAACTCGGTTGGAGTGGTATTATCACCTAGAGAGTACCCACATTCATACCTGGAATGACTTAGCGTTCTTTCTACAAACAAGACCAAGACATGTCAACTAGCACCCACTCGCATGCAATTACAGAGCATGACTATGGGTCGGATGAGAAGTTCAAAGAATATGCTCAGAAATGGAGAGATCTAGCAGTCAGAGTTCAACCATCCTTGTTCAATAGGGAGTTGGTTGATATGTTTATGGGAACACCGACAGACCATTTTTCAATCATCCGATTGGAAACTCTCACCGATTCACCGAGTTGATATTGATGGAGAGCGATCAAGCTGGAATCAAGAGCGAAAGATTCGTAGAGTCATCCTCAAATGTCGCAAGAGATCTTTGGTAAGAAAGAAGCCAATGTTGTATATGGTAAGAAAACTGCACAAAGCCGATCGACTAACTGGGGGGGCTGGATCTCCAATCCTACACCAAATAAGAACTCAACGAGACAACGCGCTGTAACCGTAACGCGCCACGAAGACAGTTTACGAAGATCAACATGCCATTGTCGCGAGCTTTGCAACACATGTTGAAAGCAGAGCTGATTACTTTGAGGGATCCTCCTCAACACATTAACACTTCTTCTCCAAAATACAATCCTAATGCAAAGTGTGCATATCACTCCAACAGCCTGCACGTACCTATAATCGCAATTGGCTCAAGAACAAGATTCAAGACATGATTGAAGCAAAAGAAATTGAGTTTGACCCTCCTATCGAAACTCTGAATGTGATCAACGCACCAATGCCTAACCACGGTAAAAGTTCCAATGCTATTGACAAAGACTCTTATGTTTACGATGTGAACAACCTGACTATTCCTCTAATGACTGTTAAGAAAGATCTCGCCGCAAGCGGTGTATTTCCGTGATGCCCTAAGATTGTCCGGCATCCGAATCGACGGATGCTTGGTTGAGAAGGCGATTCAACACATGATGGGAAACCGAGAAGTACTATTTCTGAAACCTTCACCTGTGGAGAATTTGTGCGAAGACATTTTTGAGAATTTGAAAATCAAAGGCATGAGCGAAGCCTTACCAAGTCCGATACAACGGGCAGCCAAGTGGAAAGTTCGATTTCATGGTGAAGTATACCGCTCTTGAAAGCTACAAGATTCCTATTGAAGATGTCAAGGCAACCGGATGGGGGGACGATTTCCGTAAGACTATGCCGATGTAAACACAATAAGGATCTCCTCCTCCGATCCTGCGCCTGAGTGGCACCTCTTATCATTATTCTCCTGCACTAATTCCATATTCCTCTTACAAAGCTATACCATGGAATTATGGAGTCAAGTTTACTATCATGGCGCCAAACAAGAATCATTGACCATTGAAGATATTACATTGAAGCTTCGATCCCGACATCGACAACATCACCGTATCAAGCAAAGTAACCGAATCGAAGAGTATTTTCTCCGCAGATCTTTCCTCCAAAGACATCAGGACTCCAATGCATTCCTGTCGAACCAATTCCCAAAGTTAGAGGAAAGAACCAAGAATCATCCTACTCATACAGTACCAAAGGAAGTTGTTGAGGGTACCTCCAAGCAGGAAATGGAGGAAATTCTGAAGATCATCAAGAAGAGTGACTACAATGTTGTGGAACAGTTGGGACAAACTTCGTCCAAGATATCTATGCTTGCTCTGCAATTATGCTCTGAGGGTCATGCTAAAGCCTTGGTGAAGTTTCTGAAGAATGCTCACATACCGCAAGACACTACTGCTGATCAATTTGAAGGTTGTATTGCTAGCTTGACTGTCAATAATGGGTTAGGTTTCTCTGATGCTGATTTAACTCCTGCGGAAGGAAACACAACAAAGCCTTGCATGTCTCCATTGAATGCAAGGGAACGACATTGTCTCACGTGTTGGTAGATACCGGTACTGCTCTAAATATCCTACCGAAAAGTGCTTTCGACCGACTTGATGTTGAAGGATTGGTCTTGAAGCCCAGCGACATAATTGTAAGAGCTTTTGATGGTTCTAAAAGAACAGTACTCGGAGAGCTCATCTTGCCTGTTAAAATAGGTTCCTAGACTTTCGACTCTACCTTCTTCGTCATGGACATCCGTCCAGCTTACTCTTGCCTACTTGGACACCCTTAGATACATGGGGCAAGCGCTATTACCTCTACCCTGCATCAGAAGCTGAAGTACCCAATGAAGGGGAAGATTGTTACAGTATGCGATGAGGAAGAATACATGGTAAGCCATCTGCAATCATTCCGATACCTCGAAATGGAAGGAGAATTCTTTGAAACTCATTGTCAAGCCTTCGAAGAAGTTCCACGAGTCATGCTGTTGACTCCCCTATCACTCCTGCAGTTGCTAAAATTCCACCAAGGATGGCCTCACTGAAGGACGCTCAAGCTGCAGTTAAAGAAGGTCATACTGTTTGGGGCCAACTCCCTGATCTTCCTTTCAAATCTGACAAGACTGGTTTAGGCTTCACCACCAAAGGTCAGAAGATGATACGTCGCGAACGTGCCGGCAAACGTCCCTTCCATATCAGCAAGAATGGAGTCCATGTTATAGAAGATGACGACAGTGACTTCGACATCAGCAACTGGATCTTCCCAACTCCCGACAACGGACTCAACAATTGGAAGACTGAAGACGTCATACCAATCTCCTTTAGACAGGAGTAATTGCTTTTTGTTTTCCGTTATGCTTTTCATTTTCTACGTTTTGAACAATAAAACTTAAAAGCTAGTGCGCTTGCGTAAGCATCACGGCTCGCTTGTGAGGGTTATTATTTGTCATTTGCATATTTTCATTCAATAAAATCATTGGAATTTTGCATTTAAATATTGTTTTAGTTCCTTTATTTTACTTTATTACCCCTTCAAAAGCTATGTGTTCTTACACACACCCACGTGATATAATCGCAGATTCACTCAATCTGGCAGGCCTTTGCTATTGCTAAATATGACTTCGATAATCCGATCTACCAAGCCAAGACGGTGAGGAAGATTGTGAAGTTCCGTGGAGAACTTGTTAGACTACTACAAGAAGAACAAGTTATATGTACCCACAAGAAGAGCAATGAGGTTGTGAATCTAGTGTGACGAAGATGTAAAAGAAATCAAGATAGAGTGTCTTGAGAGTATTGTCAAAGAAAGATTGGTTCAGATGTTACTTAGACTATATCGGTTTTTGCTTGGTACTACGAAGACATGCCAGTCTAGACATTGACATTGTGGTGCACCGATTACCGACGAAGAAGGTTTTTCCCAAAGAAAGGTAGGTTGGCTGATGCCCCGAGATGTCCGAGAAAATCAAAGCCGGTTATGAAGCGCTTTAATTCTGTTTCCTAGCACTCTTATCCACAGAGGGTTGCAAATGTAGTACCCGTACTCTAAGAAGGATGGTAAAGTACGATGTGTGTGGATTATGTAGATCCTAATGCAGCGAGTCCCAAAGACGATTTTCCACTTCCTCATATTGATGTTCTAGTTGACAACACCGCCAACATAAGGTCTCTCCTTCATGGATGGTTTCTCCGGTTACAATAAGATCAAATGGCTCTCAAGACATGGAAAAGACTACTTTCATAATAATGGGGCACATTCTCATGGTGGTCATGCCATTTGATCAAGAACTGGAGCGACATATCAACGTGCATGGTAGCTTTGTTTCATGACATGATTCATCACGAGATAGAGGTCTACGCCGATTTAAATGATAGCTCGATCACAAACTCAAGAAGAACATCTTGATCATTTGCGGAAACTGTTTGATAGACTGAAGAAGTACATACTAAGACTTAATCCCAATAAGTGCACCTTCGGAGTCAGACTTGGTAAGCTCCTAGGGTTCGTAGTCAGTGATAAAGATATTGAAGTTGACCCCGCCAAGGTTAAAGCTATCCAAGAAATGCTAGCGCCCGCACCGAAAGAAGTCGAGGTTTCTTGGACGATTGAACTACATCGCCGATTCATTAGATCTAATCGCATTGTGAGCCAATCTTCGTTATCAAGAAAGATCAAGTAGTGGAATGGAACGACAATTGCCGATCGCTTTGAAAAAAAGGAATATCTCGCAGAATCCTCCTATCCCGATGCCACCTGCCAAAGGAAGACCTCTTATCATGTACTTGACAGTATTAGAGAACTCAATGGGGTGTGTGTTGGGGCAATATACACAATATACTACCTTAGCAAAAAGTTTACCGACTGTGAAACAAGGTACTCACAATGAGAAAACTTGCGCTTTCAATGTCACGACTAAGACAATATATGTTGACTCACACTACCTTGTTGGTCTCAAAGATGGATCCGATAAAATACATATTCGAGAAACCTGCTCTCTCCGGAAGAATAGCAAGATGGAAAATGATCTTGACCGAATACGACATCCAAAGATACTACTTAAAGCGATCAAAGGAAATGTAGTAGCCATCATTTGGCTAATCTGCCGTAGATGACTATCGCCTATGCGTCGAATTTCCGCATTTAAGATGTTTTACTAGTTATCGATTGTGAAGAACCAGAACCGGACGAAGGACCTGAACCTGGATCCCGATGGACCATGGTCTTTGATGGATCCTCAAACGCACTTGGTAATGGCATTGGCACCATCATTACATCTCCTACAGGCGGACACACTCCTTTTACTGCCAGATTATGTTTCAGTTGCACTAACAACATACGAATACGGCGTGCATCATGGGTATCAAAGTCATTGTTGACTTAAGAATCAAATTCTTGCAAGTGTATGGAGACTCACTTGAGGATCACCGATTAAGGCGAGTGATATAAACATCCGAATCTCATTCCATACGAGAGCATGTTTTAAGTCCGATCCTTACTTTGAAGAAATCTCTTTCGATCACATTCCACGAGAATAGAATTAGTGCGTATACATTAGCTACTATGTCATCTATGTTCAAAGTCGATGGGACAATGAAGCTCCCAAATCATCATCAAAGTTTGACGAACCAACATACTGTAGAACTTGGTACGTAAGAGAAACCTTGGTTCTAATAAGTGAAGAGGTATCTCGAGACTCGTGAATATCCCACAGGGCATCGTCAATGACAAGAAATTCTTAAGAAGATTCACATCCAAATTCTTTCTCAAAGAACGGATCTTATACAAGCGCAATCACGACTTGTGCTTACTCCGTGTAGACCGTAAAATAGCGTAACGGATCATGGAAGAATTACATGAGGGCTTTCGGTACCCACCTAGTGGACATACAATGGCTAAAAAGATTCGAGAAAGTTACTATTGGTCCACCATGGAAGTCGATTGTCACCGCTTATGCTCGGTCTTGTCACAAATGTCGATATATGCGCACAAAGTGCACGACTCCATTACCATTGAATGTTTTGACCGCTCATTGGCCTTTCGCAATGTGGGCATCGACATGATTGGAAAGATCAAACCTACCGCCCAATGGACACCGCTTCATCCTTGTGGCAATTGACTATTTCACCGTGGGTAGAAGACCTCGTCAGATCCTACCAAGAATATTGTGGCTCGATTCATCAAGCATAATCTTATCTGTCGGTACGGCATCCCCGAAAGGATTATCATAGACAATGGTACCAACCTCAATAACAAAATGATCACCGAACTCTACACGCAGTTCAAGATCAAGCATCACAACTCTTCTCCATATCGGCCAAAATGAACGGCGAGTGGAAACCGCCAACAAGAATATCAAGAAGATCATATGTAAGATGATGTGACTTAGAGGATTGGCATGAGATGTTGCCATTTTCTCTCCACGGTTATCGCACTACAGTACGAACATCTATAGGGGGCAACCCCCTTTCTCTTGTATACGGTATGAAGAAGCCCCTACCAATCGAGGTTCAGATACCCTCAACCGTAGTCCTCCAGACGCAGAGCTAGCGAAGACGAATGGATCCGCACCGCCTCGACCGATGAACTTGATCGATGAAAACGCCTCGCATCCATCCGCCATGGATGATCTATCGGGCGAATGATCGCATTCAACAAGAAAGTCAAACACCGAGCCTACCAAGTCGGTGATCTAGTAGTCAAGCGCATCATCCTTCCACAAGGTGATCCTGTGGAAAATGGACTCCCACCTACGAGGGACCATTTGTACTAAATAAGATCAAGAGCCATGATACTTAGCAATATGGATGGAGAAGACTTCCCACACCCGTGAACGCAGACATAGTCAAAAATACTACGCATGAACGAGACTCGCTAGGTCGAACCAAAAGGTTCGCAAAAGTTAAGGATATATACAAAATGTACACCGGAAGTCGAAAACCCGCAAAGCGCTTGGGCAAAAAGGGTATCACGGTAGACTAAAACCCGGCGGTCTATGCAAAAGTTAGGGATTTAAGCGCATATTATGTCTCGATCACCTACCGCATACTATACTACTATCAAGATTCAAGGTTCAAATGGCGAAATCAATTCACTCGCTTCCGACAGAAGGAGATGAGATAGTTTAAATATATGAGCAATGGCATAGAAACTGACGAGATTTTTCGCTTAGCTTTTACTTTTATTCGCTCTTGTATACAAACCGCTTGGCCATACGCCACCTTTTCAAAATCAATACAAGTTCCTTTTTACAAAGGTTAATTTTATTGTTGTTTTGCATAAAGTCCAATTATTGCTTTGAATAATTATATGCATTTGACAATAAACATCCGTTCACAAACATATTAACGAACAAAATAATTACTATAAACTCTAGGAATTGAGATGACGACTAAAGTCACCGATACATCCTCGAGAGTCACTTTCATGTGGTTACTTTCACAAGAGTACAATCCCACAGAGCCATCGCACTTATCAAAGACAAACCTTCTCCGACGAAGTACTAATCTCCTCCCAACAAGTATTCCAATACTCCGCCTTCACGTCGTCCTCGAGCGTTGTTCCAACACTTCGACTTATCACGTTAGTCCCCGAGGTGATCCTATCAAATTTATCTACCTTCTCAAGTTATCAAGTTACATTGGTCCCCGAGCAGTAACTAATCATCAATCGATCACATCATTCTCCAAGCAGTAATCGGTTCATCCCCCAATATGGCTTATACATAAAGATATTCATCCCCAGTGTAGTATCTCCCGATGATTATTATTCCCGACAACAAAGAATATCCGGATTTTAACTTGGTCGATATGCATTAAGGAGTCTCATCTCTTATTCCCAATGTAGGTTTCAAAGAAATCGATTCATCACCTCAAGGATTCTTCGAGCCTCGTCAGCTCTAACGTCCTTATCAGCTTTGCCACGTTATGTCAGTCTCCAAGCAGTAATCGGATATTCCCCAGCAAGATCTACGCACAAGATCCCCAACGGAGTATCTCCCAATGATTATTCTTCCAACATCATTAATATCCGACTAAACTTGGTCGATAAAGGCATCGGAGGAATCAAAAACATCTCTTTTCCCCTCCGAGTCAGGGTTTGCAGCAACCTTATCCCCAAGCGAGCATCAGAAACCTCCAACAGGGCATTCCCATCTTCTTTAAGATGGATTTGTTTTGAAATACATCTGCATTCATACATATATATTCATATAGCTGCATCATAGTAATATTGTCATACACTCGCATGCATCATAATCTGCATAAGACTAACCATACCTTGTCAAAAGTTTATCTCCTCAAACAGGTAAAAGTTATTTTCCAAACGGAAGGTCAAAGATTAATACCCGAAACAAGACAGGAGAACTACCTGAACGACCATGAAAGCTATTTTCCAAGCGGAAAGGTCAAAGATTAATACCCGAAACAAGACGGGAGAACTATCTGAACGACCATAGAAATTATTTCCGCATAATGTGTCAAAGATTAATACCAAGCAAGACGAGAACTATCCGAACGATTATAAAATTATTTCAAACAATGTGTCAATGATGAATGCCCGAAACAAGACGGGAAACCTATCTGAAATACCATACAAATTGTCTTCCAGTAACAGATATTGGATTAACACCTGAAACAAGACGGGAAAGTTATCCACATCCTGCCAAATATCCACCTCGAGAATAGCCAAGATGAAGGTTTATTCTGACTCTCTCTTATTATCAATCGCCCTGGATGGCATCTTTAAGCCCATCTCCGACTACTTGTCGATACCTCTCCACCTTCAGAATGCTGCATATTTGGTTAAAAAATCAATACATACCAATAACCTCATTCAAAGACGAGCGTGAAGTCTGACGTACGACTCAACATCAGCCGCCCCAGATGGCATCTTTAAGCCCATCTTCGATGTTTCTCCCATTCAAAAGATGACTATAGAGTCTAGAGTACGACTCACTCTCCAGAAATAGCTCTCTGAATGGCATCTATAAGCCCATTCCAGCACATCATCAACTAACGGTCCTTCAGACAACAATGAGTGCAAATTTTGTGTATTGAGTGTTCAATCATCTTCTACTTTCGTGTCACGAAAGGCAAGCATGCCAACCTAACCCTTCTAGTACAAGAAGATTGAACAGGGGAAACTGTTATACCCCAAAATTTTCCCTCTCACTTCTCAAGACATTTCACATATCCATACTCAAGGATTTCACAAGGATTGACCAGATAAACCCTCTCCTAAGAAATCAACCCAAACTAGGGTTTGGCCATTCTCAAGTCAAGGTGGGCCTCCAGATTTCAAGTGGTCATCATACTCATCATATGATTCAAAGAATCCCCATGTCAAATTTCAAGCCTTATGTCAAGTTTGCTCATAACTGCGATGGATGAAAATCAATGTATTGACAAAAGTCAACTGTGGTCAACATACAATCAAACTTCATAATTTTTGGTCAACACCAATATTTTGAAGTAATATTCATCATTTGATCAAGGATTGACCATGATTCATCAAGAACAGTCAACAATTGATCAAAAGTCAAAGTTTCTAAATTAGGGTTTTTCAGACAAAAGTCAACAGAACTTTGACCAGGCATAACTTTCACATACTTTATCAGAAATTTTTCCACAACAACTCATTTTGAAGAGAATTAAATTCTATACAACTTCATGTCTCACAAGCTTGGGCATAAAATGCTTCATTTGGAAGTTATGGATCAAAACATTACAGGTCCATTTAAAAGTCAACAAAAAGTCATCTTTTTGAAAAGAAGTGTTCATGAGCATGGAAACTCCAATGAAGATGAAACCAAAAGGTTGTTTAGAAGACATCTTGATATTTCTAAAAAGTCCAAGAACACCCAAAAATGTTAAAAATTGAGCAAGATACACATTGTGCAAGTTGAGTATTTTTGAGAAGGTGCACAAAGAGAAATACTTGAGTAAATCAAAAAATTTCCAAATGGGCCTAACTGTTCTTGATTCAAACATGTTCCTTATCTGAATTGGAACCTCCAAGCCCAAGGCCACGTTTTTATCTTTTATTTTTTTTATTTATTTTGGATTTTTAATCATTTAAAACCAATTTAATTAAAATAAAAGATATAAAATCAAAAATTAAGTGCAAGATGGATTTTCTCTCATGCTTGAGGTCCAAGCAAGCCATTTAATCTGATTATTACGAAATAATTAAGATTGGCAATTTGATTTGATTGAAATTGGCTCAAAAAGGAAATATTTGGTTTGATTCCAAATCAAATAATTTCTCATTGATTGGCATGATATTTTTCTACAATTCTTGACCTAATTCATTACAATATAAATATACAATGATCCCACATGACAAGAGGACGAAATTCTAACCAAAAAGAACCCTAAAAAAGCTTCAAAAACCGTGGTCTTCAAGCAACCTAGCAGCCATAGTTTTACTCCAATTCAAAGCATTCCAAGCCTTGCAATCGATTGCTGGAGGTCCCCTGATTAATCCCAGATACTCACAAGCAAGCAAAACGCGCAGAATCACAACATCCAAGTCACGGTTTGCATACTTTAAACTCAAAATCGTTTTCATACTTTTATGCATAATCAATTGAATTTAACAATGTATTTGTGTTCATCATGAAGTTTCTAAGCTTTCTGCATAGTTTGATTTGAGTTTCAGCCCGGATATGAGAACTTGCCATTGTTAGGGTTCGGGAGCTCGAATTAGGGCTTTGCAAATTAGGAAAAATTGGACGAAACCAATGACTCCATCATGTTCAGGGGATCAAATCGAGTTGATCCATGTCTCCATAATAAATTTATGTTGCATATTATTGGATTTTGATTTTTGCAGGGGGTTTAGCTACGGAAATAATCCGTAGGTAAAAGCTATAGCAACGCAAGACAACCGTGGGTATAGACTTGGAATTTAAATGTGGACGATGACCCTTGGCGCGGTTTTTGTTTTAAATTGTTTTCTGAAAATTAATTCGCTTATAATGTTTTTGTTTCATATTGCTAGCATTTAATCATGGGTTGGTCCAGGGTAAAGGCAGTGTGTTTGCCAGAGGAGCAAGGTTCGATCCTCGTTCCAAGATTCTTTTTACACTTTTGACAACTAACCAATTTTCTTATTTTCACATTATTTTCTTTCCAATTTAATTTTTTTCAAACAATTTTCTAACACATTAGAAAACCACAAAAATTTATTTCTTTTTGCATTTAGGTTTAAAATGTTTATTTAATTTTTGACATAAAAATCATATTTTGCATGCATATTTTAATTAATTGTTAATTAACCAAAAAATTGACTTTTAATTGTTTTTCCTTATTAAAATCAATCCAGAAAATTCCCAAAAATTATTTTCTCATCTAATTAGGTTTACTAACCCTAAAACTTTTTTCCTAACTCAAAAATATTTTTCACTAACATTATTTTCTAATATTCGCAATTCGATTCTTTTTCCGATTATTGTATCTGTTTCCAGGTTGTAATAGTTAGGATTATTTTCTCGCATTCTTTTTCAATATTATGTAACTGCTCATGGGATGTAATAGCTTAATTAGGATTTACTTTTCGCACTCCTCAATTATGTAACTAACCCAAAGCCATGTAATAGCGTAGGATTTACTTTCCACACATTTACTTTCCGCAATTTACTTTTTGCACTCATATAAATTGCTAGTAATTAGGCGTGTATGACAAGATAAAATCAACATAGCTAACTCTAATCATAAGATAACATATTTGAAAACAATACACTATTCTCACACATGCACCCTCTAGGGTATTCTCTCTCGTTGCCTTTCGAATAAATGGTCAAGTCCCTCGAGTGTAGAGGTATCCTAGCACAAGTTTCCTACGAAACATATCATCATAGTCCCTTCGATACAAAGATCATAGTCCCTCGATGTTGCCTAAGAATACATGATCTCATCCCTCGATTGTTGCCTACAAAAAGTGATGATCGTCCCTCCGAATGTGCTAGGATACTCCTACAAGTTGCCTTCTATGACCATCTGAATGTCCCTTCGAATGTCCCTTTATATCCAACAAATAGGGTTACCTACCAACTAATGGTATGGATAGCGCTATTCTAAAGGAAAGTAAAAACACGGAAACGAACGTTCTGAGTAGGTAATAGACTCTTAATTGCTTGCTCCATCAAAACACTTTTCACACCTCACACTTCCAAAATATTTTTAAAACACTTTGTATACATTCCAGCGTGAATCATTACAAAGTTCCTTTTCTAAAACAAAACATTTCCGAACACTTCGTATACATTCCAGCGTGAATCATTACGAAGTCAAAGCGAAATTCCTTTTCAAAATCTTTTCAAACACACACACAGAAAGCAAATTTTAAAATGAGTTAAAGCAATTAAGAGCCCGTAGATAACTACGGATGGAAAGAGTGCTAATACCTTCCCTTTTCATAATCATCTCCCTTACTCAGAATCTAACGAAGGTCATTTCCTGTTCTTTTAACCTTCCCTTAATTGGATAAAAGAAAAGTCGGTGGCGACTCTTGCTATCCGCAACATTTGTGATCAAACGCAAAACAATCCAAAGTCAGTTCTCCCACCGTATTACAGTTAGGTACGAGACTTCCATTGACGATGTCACCCTTGTTTGTATTTGTTCCCAGTCGTGAGTTACAAACCCGGATTCTAGGTGAATCTGTTGATGTATGTACCTTATATAACCGAGCGAACTCCTAAGATAGGGAGGCTCACTGAGATTTAGTAATCTCACCCCATGCCAATTATTATTTTTCAGGTTCTTCGTGGCATGATCGTGGCAAGGGTAAGATGGCTTAGCTTGTAACGATGTTTCTCGGCGATGATCTTCATCTTTTTTATCCTTCCGCTTATGTACTATTTTGGGATTATGTATTAGTACCAAAATTGGAAATTTGTATTTTGTGGCCATGACAATTTCGGCGTGTAATGGTAATATGAACTAATAGTTATCCTATTCTGATGTTTATGTATGATCGTTTTATGTGTCATATTAATACCATATGCATATATCCTAAGCAATGTATGTGTGGGGTGTTACATCAAATATAAAATAATTGGTGTAAATGTAATACAATATAACAAAAATTTTAACTATTCATATTTTTAGATGGGGATACAACATGGGCCTTTCTTACAAACCGGTGGGTCACATGACCCTATCACAAGCAAAGTGGTAGACCTTGTAAGTTAAATGCATGAGCACTTGTAATAGCAGCAAGAAGCACCAAAACCTCAAGAACATTTTTAATATAGATTGCATAATTACTAAATTTTGAATTCAAAGAAATAAAAAATGGATGCTAAAAGTCAGTGGTATGTTGAAAAATGTCTACTAATTTATAGGTTAAGAAATAATCCTATTAAACATGACAATCCAAAATCCTTAATTGTTAATAAATTACAAAAGTTTTTTTACTATACTCTCTCCATCTCATATTATAAACTAAATACATTAATTATTCAATAAATCTAAAAAGTCAATTTCTCTTACAATATAAGACCGATGGAGTATTAAAGTATTTTTTTGTATCTTTTGACTTAATACTAATAAAAAATACTTAATTATTATTTTTTATTTAAATCAAACAAAATAAATAATATTAAATACTTTATGTTGACTATTATTTTTATTTGAGTGACTAATAAAATTAAATAGTGTGACATTTGCTTTGTTTGACATTACACTTTTTGAGCTTATAACATATAAGCTCATATGATAATAAAAAGCCTGTTTGGTGACCGTCTTTTCATTACGAGTTTATATCTTATTTTTCTAGTTTATAATTTATTGCGCAAATGTCATTTCAAATAGTGTTTTATCTTAAAGCTTATATCTTATTATTTTTCTTCTACATTTATCTTTATTATTTTTACTAAAATACATTTTTATATTCTATAATTTACTTTTATTTAAAATAAAATATTTATTTATTAATTATTAAATCGCTAAATTTACCAAACACTTTGATTAGCTTATAAACTATATATTATCAACCATCAGTTATAAGCTATAGGCTATTAGCCATCGGTCAAACGCCATAAGCTATCATATAGCTTATCACTCAACCGTTATTTTCCTGAAATAAAGCTTTATATGTTGACAAAATAACAGTAACATAATAGTACTATTAAATATTAAAATAAATTAAATACATACATAAACAACTATTACTAGCAATATTTATGATTGTAATAAACTCGGCATAATTATTTATATGTATTAAGTATTTTTGCCATGTAACATCCCTATTTTCATATTGTGAAATATATGTGTATATTTATACATTAAGAATTATTAAGAAAGAATTAGTGGATTAGTTGGAAATGAGAGGAGTTAGTTAAGAATGAACTATATGGCATAGTGGTAATTAACATTTAATTGGAGGGCAAAGTGGACAATAAACACTACTTGCATGTGACATAAGGCCTTGTTTGGGGTTATATTCCTTCTAAATCAGATTTTTACAAGTAAGTAAGAGAAGTGGAGAACTTAGAAGAAAGAATGAAAAGAAAAGAAGTTATGTTTCCTTTCCAAACTCCATTTTCGCACTCAAATGGCAGCCTTCAAAAACAGTGATAACTTTCTACCATAGCTCCAATTGTGATTCTTGATGTTTCGGAAAGCTCACAAAATTTCCTTCAATTTGCATATAATATTTTTGTTCTACATGTTCATGATGAGTGAGATAAACGCGTTTGAAGTTATGGGTCTGATGTTGATTTTTGGTGAAATCTAAATACGAAATTCCTTGATCAGCTCCACTAATCAGGTCGTAAGTTTTACTCGTAACTCCGATTTAAGAAATTCTTGAAGTTATGGAATCTACATGAAATTTCCTTCAATTTGATATATTAATTTGTATTCATAGCCTATGTATTGAAGGAGATAAAGGTGATTGAAAAGTTTGGTGTTGCATGCTGAAAATGAGCATGAAGTGATTTCGGGTTTGATGACGATGAAGGTGAAACTTTGGCCATGATGGGAGCTCTATTACTTCATGGATGATATCTTAATCTCCAATAAACCAAGATGAGTCTCTAGTTGGAGACCTTGGGAAAAATTTGGGGTTTTATGAAAACAATTGGGATTTTCTTGGGTTTGAGAGTAATTGTGATGCATGCATGTTTCCATTGATAAATAGTATGTTATGATTCCATTTTTTGTATTATTCTGTTGTGGGCTGATGATTTAAATGAAGAATATTGAGTTTGGAAACCCTTTGACATTTCTGTCACGAATTGTGTTTTTCTCGCAAATGCAAATCGCAAGAATGGGTCACGCCAGGCGCCCCTTGAACGTTGAAAATTTGGAATCTAAAGATCTCACTCAACATGGTGATCCCCCGCCAGCTCTCTTGGGAAGAAATAAATTATTCTTTCCCCAAATGCAGAATGGTTCCAAATTCAAGAATCGTTTGCTGTAATTACCTTTAATCAATGCTAATCATAATTAGGTGGCTAAGGTGTGACTAAATGTATTTAAATAATCGCATGGGTCGATTGTGTTTAATATGTTCCGTGCTTGATATATGATTAAATCGCATGTGATGAATATGTGCTATGGCATGATAATTATATAATTACTTTTGTTTAAAACAAATGTGCATATGATACTATGTGAATTGTTTTCCCGTCGTTCTGGTTGAACGTTCAGATGATTGTTTGGTGATATGATTGTGTTTGTGTATGCTTGACACGAGAGTACTGACCAGGAAAACTTAGACATGAGATCTAGTATAGGCAAATCTTGTGTGCTTGACACAAGAGTACTGACAGGGCAAACCTGGATAAGGCATCCGGTATAGGCAAATCTTGTGTGCTTTGCGTACGTGTTTGGTGAAAAGTACTGACAGGGAAAACCTGGACGTGGTATCCAGTATAGGCAAATCCTGTGTACTTATGATAGGGTGTTGACAGGGCCAACCTGTGCGTGATGATAAATTTAGGCAAATCATGTGTACTTTGTATATGTGTTATATGCTTGAATCGACGAGAACCGCACTATCGGTGGTAAATCCTGCTCACCTATTATGCTACGTTATGCCATGATGTTTATGTTCTCATCTACTCACCGAGCTACCAAAGGCATTGTGCTAGTGGTCCGAGGTGTTTCCACTAGAGACTCATTTGTATGCTTGGTATTGGTGGCACGTGACGCCATGTAGGCTACGCTACTGAATTAGTTACCATCTAGTGACGCCAATTAGGAAATGTCACTAGGATTTTGCCCGTGGGCGGTATGCTCAAGACGGCTTTTGCACTAGTGTGGGGGCCATCTCATTTGCGTTGGACGGAGGCGGATCGTGACGCCACTTAGGAAACTTCATGGTTGAACTCTTCACGGATGAACTCCATTTAGATGATCCATTGTCTAGCAGTTTGCTTGTGCAAGTCTCTTGATGATAAAGGTACACAGGGTCTCACCGAGGGTGTAGTTATGGTAGCCTGAGAAGATATGTATAACTCCTTGATTCCTCACATATGGATGTGGTTTTGCATATTGTGTGTTGTTACTTTTGTGTCACCACCTCATTGGCTAGTTATGGAACTTCCAATGGTGGTGTTATCCCTTATGTGTACTTGTACCGAGCCGTGAGGTAAAAACCCGGATTCTAGGTCAATCTACTTTGATGCATGCACCCTGTAGTACCAAGCGAACCCCTAAGATAGAGAGGCTCATTGAGATTTAGTAATCTCACCTCAATCTTCTTATTATTTTTCAGGAACAGGTTATAGGTGGTAGAATTGCTAGATGGTCGATTTCGAAGACTGCAGACGAGTAGATGGTAGGAAAACCTTTGTTGATTTTATCTTTCCGTTGTGTGACGTTGATTTTATTTTTAAATTCTTGTCTTTTTCATCTAGTTGTATATTTCTTGTACCATATTTAGCGTCACTGCATATTATTCTAGACATATATGTATGGGGTGTTACATACTAACACATACCCAAATAAATATTTGTGACAACATGCAAATGCGATGATTCTGGTAAGAACTAGATTCCTGACTCGTGCTTCATTAAAAATAAAACAGCATTTTTATATGATAGTTAATATTTAATTTTTTATTTACATATAAAATTAAATTGTAGTCCATTTAGATTATGTTTGTAACTATATAATTTAAGTTTTTTAATTTAAAAGACAATAAATTAGAGAAAAAAAATTAATATGATAATTTAGAATATATAAAATAAAATAAAGAAAAATTAATTAATTAAAGAATATTATTAAATACTTCTTCTTAAACAACTTATTTAATTTTTTAAAAATGTAAAAAAAATTGTTACTCTATTAAATTTGTTTTTTAATTTTTGTTATATAATATTTACTTATGTTTTTACTTTGTTTTTATAATTTTTATGTATTATCATCATTATAGTGTCTACTGTTAAAATTTTATGAGTTTTTATAATTTATAAATTTTACGATAAATTTAAAATAATAGGAATAAAAGATGGTAAGAGTTAAGTTCTAAAAAATGAATAATTTTTCAAACAGTCAATTTATTAGCTATTTAAGAGAGAAATTAATAGAAAATTTTTATAAAAATGATTTAGATTTAAAATACATTAATGGTAAAGAAATTATTTATATTTAATTTATAGTTATGTATGAACTAAAATATAGAAAATGAGTAGTTTTATAAACAATAAATTTAATGAAGATTTTAAGGGAGATATTAATGAAAGAATTTAGAAAAATAATTTACAATTAAAATATATTAATGATAAATTAATTATTAAAATTAATTTATCTTTATATTAGTTTTATAAACTTTTATAATTTTTATATAATAAATAAAAACTAAAACCCCCTAAAAAATAGAGAACATCTCCTTGTTAGGTTTCATGTTTAAAAAACAATAAAAAGAATAGATATTTTAATAAAAATTAAAAAAATTATTTTATAATAAAGTTAAAAAAAAATATATATGGGTTTAATTATTATTCACTGTCAGTGTAAAACCTTTTACACTTAGTACATCACAACCACTCAATTATAATTCTTAAAAAAATTAAAATAAAAGTCAAATATTTTCAATAAATTAAGCATTGTGATTAACTGGTGTAAAGTTCTTTAAACCGTCGCCAATGTATTCCAATTAAATTCAAAATATATTATATTATTAAATTATTAAATAAAATCCCTATAAATTCTAAACTATCGTACCAATTAATTTTTAATTTTTAGTTCCATTTTTAAATTATTAGTTTTACAGTATTTTATCTATATCAATTCTTTATATTTTTTAGGTTTGACGGATTTTTTAAATAATAATTATATAAATGTGATTTAAATATTATGTATAAAAATAAATTTTGACAAATATAAAGTAAAAAATACCATGTTAATTTTACTTTTTATAAAACTATTAATCTTACATTTTATTACAAATTTATTGTGGTAGTTAATTATAATATTATTATTTTTATTAGTGATGGTTGATTATATTATTCTAGATACTGAAAATCGGACCGAACCAGCCGGTTCAATAGGTTCAATCGTGAACTGCTGTTGTCCGTCCAAATGATCCTTAAAACCACTATAGAAGAAAACCATACAAAAGTGATAAACCGTATGTGAAATCGGAAAAATATGTAAATGGGACAAGATATCCATGGATTTCATTGTTGGATTACCTCGTGTCTTGAGTGGTCATGACTCTATTTGGTTGATTGTAGATTAGTTGACAAAGTACGCACATTTCTTAATGGTGGTAACTCACAAGGTGGTTCATTTGGCAAAACTCTTTGTAATGTAGATTGTAAGGTTGCATGGTGTGTCGCCTAACATTGTATCGATAGAGATCCATAGTTCACCTCTCAATTTTGGAGAGCTTTCCATCGTGAAATGGGGACGGGTTGAACCTAAGCACTTCAAACCATCTGTCGACCCAAAATTTACCCTCCTAAGCTCAAGGTTTCAACATCCGGAAACGACTTTTGAGTTTGTGTTTATAAGGAGTGGTCATGAAACATCCCTTCTTCAAGGAATACACCCTTTTGAAAGTGCACAAGATCAAGACTTATTCCCTTATATTTCTCATAAGATTATTGCATCACTAGCTTCGTAATGTGATAGATCGTGTGTGTGCTCCTAAAGTCAAAGTTAGGATTTTATCAAAAATTTCATCTGTTCAAGATATGATCAATTAGGGTTTGAGTCTCCAATCACCTAAAATGATCTATCTTAATCAATCATCAACATTTGATCTTCAAATTCCCAATTTTTTCTCATGATCTACCTTGAATCGACCAATTAGGATTTTGATCGAAGATAATGAATCATTAACTTTCTGTTCAATTGATGACCTATTTTCTTGAAGATTGGTCTTAACATCTTCAATGCAACATCTTAACCTAATTTCTTGGTTCAAAACATTGCAAAAAATCCATGTTTCTTCATCAGACAAATTCTGAATCATCCGATGAAAATTCATCTGCTCAAAAAGTCAAACTTTGACTTTTGGTCAACTTTTTCAAATCCAAACTTTTTCAATCATAAAAACATTTCAAATAATCCATCATGATCATAAAAAATCAAGAAATATGAAAAAGTCAACAAAAAGTCAAGATTTGAATTTTTTCTAACACTTAGAAAAAATTTCAAGTGTTAAGAAACATGGTTTTTCCTCACTTTCATGGTCATTTTTCACCTAGATCCATTTTGATTCAAGAAAAATTCAAAACATGAAAGTTGTATGTCTTGTTACAAGCTTTCTAAAAAGTCCAAGAACTTGCAAAAACACTTTTTCTAGCTAAGGTTTTGATTTTTAAACATAGAGCTCCAAAATCATGCATCGATGTTACAAGTTATTTTGTAACTTTCTCCCTTCTAGAAGCCTTGTCACTAAAAAATATAGGATTTTAGAGGAAAAAATCTGATGGAAATTGTTAGGAAAGGATAAAAACACTTGAGTTTTTTTAGTAATGATTAAGAAGATTTCATTTGCATTTAATGAAGGAATATTCCTTTCTTAAGCCTTAAGCTCCAAGTTGCAAGCTCTAAGCTTATCTTGCCTTGCCATTTCAAGAATCCTTTGCCTATAAATAGAGGTTTTTACTTCATTCAAAAACTACACCAAAGCATTCCTAAACAAGCTTTCCTTCTTTCTTTCTTAAATTCCAAGTTTCAAAGTTCTAAAATCGAGAATTGTGCAAGTTCCAAGTTTTGCAATTCCTGAGCAAACTTAGGCTTCCAATACTTTCTAAACATCATTAGAGAGTTGTTAGAATCCTCAAGCTATCCCAAGAACTAGCCAAAATCAGAATTGTCTCCAAACTCCATAAATTGCAATTTTGAGCCTAAACTTGCAAACTTGAAATCCACTGCATTTTCGCTTTTATCATTCAAACACTTTCCATACATCCCATAGAGATGATCCAAGCCCTTAAACAAATTTCAGAACAACTCCATCATCATTCTCCATTCAAAAACCAACAACCTGCAACTTGACTTGGTTGGAGTAATTCAAAAGGTTTCAGGGCAAACTAAGGATCGAAACACACTCAGGGACACTCAAGAAAGCTCGTGGGATCAACAAAAGCATCCGAAGTCCCCATTTTTCGAAAATTCCACCAAGGTAAGTTTTTTATGCTTTTGAATATCATGATACATGTATTTTTAGCATAAAATTTGCAAAGGGAAATGTTCATATGATCATTGCGAAGCTATCTGGGTCTTTAATTGGAATTAAAATCAATCGTGCCCTGAGATATATGAGTTTGTTCAGTTAGGGTTACATTTGGGGATTTCCATAATTCATGATCATCTTTGATTTATAGCTTTAATAAGTTATATGGTTGAATTCGTGTTCAAATTATGAATAAAATGGTATTTTACATTTTTCAAATTGATGAGAAATGGAGAGAATCTGAGTTTGGCCATAGAGGTGTCACGAGGTTGAAGATGAAGTGGGAAATCAAAAATTCAAATAATTTGTTTGTAATATAATTATATGGAAGAGATTAAGTTAATGGATGTATCACCACCCAAGCGGTTGCCAGCACGCTCTTAGTCCACTCCTTGCCATAAGGCCCAGGGTTCGAATCCCTTTGGGACCTTTTTATTTTTTCAAAACTTCATTTTCATTTGTTTTCAAGTATTTTTCCAAATTTGTTTTTAAATATATTTAATTCAAAGTGAAAAAATGACAAGCTACGCACATGGCTCAGTGGTAAAACTTTTCATTTCTAAACCAAGGGTCCTGGGTTCAAACCTCCTTAGGACCAAAACCTTCTTTTTATCACTAATTTTCTTAAGTTTTTAACAAACTTCAACATTTTCAATAACCAATCAAAACTTCTCATTTTGAGATGACTTTTTGCACACTTGTCATTTAATATACCTATTTTATGATTATGTCAAAAAAATCCAAAAATATTTTCTTTTGATTATGTTTTTATTAAGTTAAAAATGAGACATTTTAAAGTATTCTAAATACTTTTCAAAAAAATGTTTTCTTTCCAATTTTCAAACTTAAATCTTTTTCAAAACTTCTTGTGAATATCCTTCACTTTTCAAAATCATTTTCAAAACCCCATCTAAAACACTTTCATAATTAACTTACAAACTTCGATCCAACGTCGCGTGCATTTTCAAATTTCTTTTCATAATAAAAAACCCAAGTATTTAAATCATTGGTTGCTAGACCAATTGTTTAAACACTTGTAAAAAATAAACTTCGAATCTTTAAATCGTTGGATGCTAATCCAATTGTTTAAAGATTCTTAATAACGTGAACTTTGTTTCACTGCACTCTTTCATAAGAAAAAACTTTTGGATGATGGACGACTCGTTGAGCATTGAGCTCCTCTTGTTTCTAGTATTTGAATCGTAGGATGCTAGTCCTATTGTTCGGTACTTTTTCATCCACTTAAAACAATTCAATTCACTCAACTCTTTATCGCTCATATGCGATTATCAAACTCTTTTCTTACAAAGAGTGTGCAATAGCCATTTCAAACACGAACAAGGACTTAAGCTTTTCAAACAAACTAAACAAGTCCAAGTTTAAAGCATTTGAAATGTCTAATGCACGATTTTTCTTATAAAATCAACACAACCAATTGAAAACCTTTTCAAGAGGAACTACGGAGTTTTGACTTTCCCATTGCACAAGGGAATACGTAGGCACACGGTTTCGAAACCGTGCAAACTCAAAATAATAATAAACAAACCCTTTTTCTCTTTTTTATTCATAACTTAGCAATAAACACACACACACACACAAACACTTAGAACTAAATGGGTCCCATCGAGTACGATGGATGTAAGGGGTGCTAATACCTTCCCTTTGCATAACCGACTCCCGAGTCCATATCTTTTGGTCACGTAGACCGCCTTATCCAATTCCGTGGGTTTTATCTATATTTTCCCGTTCCTTTTGGAACAAATAAAATTAGGTGGCGACTTCATTGTTTTTAAAACAACCGATGAAAAAAACAACCATCACACCATCCTCAGACTGATGGAAAGACAGAGAGAATTATCCAAACGACTAAGGACATGTTGAGAGCTTGTATTCTTGAAAATGGTGGAAATTGGAAAGATCATTTGCACTTGATTGAGTTTGCGTACGACAATAGTTATCACTCGAGTATCGCATGGCACCATATGAAGCCTTATATGGAATGAAGTGTCGCCGCCTTATGTTGGTCGAAAGTTGGTGGAAGAGGAACTCTTGGTCCAAGATAATTCAAGAGATGACCGAAAAGGTTAAGGAGATCCGAGAAAAGATGAAGAAAACGATGATCTCCAAAATAGCTATGCAGATAATAGGAGAAGACCTTGAAATTTGATGAAGGTGATCATGTGTATTTGAAAGTTACTCCAAGGTTTAAGTTGAAGGACCATTTAAGGTTCTGTAAGCTAAGTCCGAGGTTAGGGCCATATTAGATCATGGGACGAGTAGGTGAGGTGGTATATCGCTTAGCATTGCCTCCGCCACTATTCGGCTAAATGACGTATTCCATGTGTCTCGGCTTCGAAAGTTCGTGTCGAATTCATTCCATCCCATTCTTCCAAATACCATTGAGATTGAACCAGATTTTTCCTATCAGTCGCAACCTCTCCGTATTTTGGAGTGTCATAGTAGATCATTGCGAAATAAGGAGATACCTCTTGTGAAGGTGTTGTGGGAAGAGTCTCACCCGGAGGAAGCTACTTGGGAGCTTGAGTCGGAGATGCGAGAACTTTACCCTTATCTATTCTGGTAAGTTTTCGAATTCGAGGATAGATTCTAATTTAAGGGAAGGGGGATAATGTAATACCCGATATAATTATTTTCCTAATGTGAGTACTACTAAATATTTTATGAAAACTTAATGAGAAATAATTATACTAGATACTTGTTATTAGTAGCATGGCTAGAGTTGAAACAATGAACTAGTACAAGTAAGGACATTATCATCATAACCTCACTTAAGTTGGAATGAGGGGTTAATTGGTCATAACCATTTCTCATTATTTGAAAATCAAACATCAGAAAATAGAGAGAAGAGAAAGAAGGAAAGAACTGTGGAAAGAAGGAGTTCCAACATCAACTCATCCCAATCTTGCATGCAACTTCAAATTGCCACCCTCATCATCTCCAAATTTCTATTTTGAAGCTTGCTCTCCATTAATCTCAAGGTGAGTCTCTAGTTCGAGACCTTGGGAAAAATGAGTTTTTCTAAAAAGTTGGGATTTTAGGGTTTTGAGAGATGAATGTTGATGCATGTGTTTTCTTAATGATGATTAGCATATCTTAATATTATTTTTCATGTTTGATCAGTATGGGTAACAAATTGGAAGTAGAAAAATAGGATTTTGGCTCCATGGCGCCACGAACCGGTTTTTCAGAAAATCGTAGGTCGCGCTTAGCGCAAGGATCGCGCTTAGCGTGCTTCCTGAAAATTGGAAAAATAATAAAGTCCCAGGTCGCGCTTAGTGCGATCGAGGTCGGGCTTAGTGCGAAACATTCGGTTTGGCACCCTTTTTCTTTGGTCATGGGAAGTAGTTTCGGATCATGACCTTGTTCAATGACTTCGTTCGTCTTAGAAAACGCTTGTAGACTTGGAACAAGAATAAAATATGGATTTTATGGTTTCCGATTTCGGGCCAACTTTTGACAAGCAATACTTAGATGCCTCGTAGTGATCAAGTGCCCCTTCAATGAGAGATTTATAATTGCAAATCTAATGTGTTTTGAATTTCTTTAATATCGAAGGATTGTTCTTGAGAATGTGGATGTTGTTTTATTCGAATCACATGTGATATATGTATATAGATAGATAGATAGATAGATAGATAGATAGATAGATAAGAAACGATACGAGTTGTTATGGTATCTCATATGTTGATCGTGGATCATTGAGGTATATGAAGCTATGTGAACCTTGATCTCCCGTCGTCCCGGTTGAACGTCCAGATGATTGGTTTTGAAGATTGGTTATTATGTTGAATATGCTTGAATCAGAGTAGAACCAGACTACTAGGTGGTAATTCCTGCTTCACTTGATGTGATGCACCATAGGCATGTTACATCCGAACTCATCTCGGATGGAATTCCATGTAGAACGATCTGGATTCATCATGTGATGTGCTTGGCAAGCCTCTTGATGATTAGACACTTGAGACTCACAAGGTGTGGCATAGGTAGCCTAGGTAGATAGGTATAACTCCTTGATTCCTTGCATACGGAGCAGTCCCATATCGTTGTGTTTGATTCTTTTGTATTGTCACCTCATTGGGTGGTTATGGGACTCCTAATGGTGGTGGTATCTTTTGTGTACTTGTACCGAGCCATGAGGCAAATCCCGAATTCTTGGTGAATCCGTTTGGTGTATGTATCCTGTAGTACCGAACGAACCCCTAAGATAGGGAGGCTCACTATACTTAGTAATCTCACCCCATTCCAATTAATTTCAGGTTCTTCGAGGCAGGACCGTGGCATGAGTAAGATGGCTTAGCTTGTGACGATGTTCCTAGGCGGTGTTCTTCTTTTTGTACCTTTTTAATTATGTACTCCTAATGATGTATTAGTGACTTGGATAATTGTACTTTGTAGCCATGACTATTTCGACAAAAGTTTATAATTGCACTAATACACATCTACTATTTGCTGCTTATGTATGACTTCGTTTACCATTATAATGTCATATATGTATTATCCTAGGCTATGATATGTATGAGGTGTTACACCAATTTTCTGAGTAAATGTTACGAAGATAAGAAAAAGTTAAGAATATTTGATCTTTAAATTTATACCTAAAATTTTTTGTGACAAATTTTGAAGGTTTAGATGATGAAGTTATGAAAAACGGTCTCTAATGCTTTCACTAAATGTTTTAGTGACATTTTTTTACTTTAGATGGTAAAATGATGAAGTTATGAACCTTTGGTCTCTAATTCTACACTAACCATTTTTAGTGATATATATTTATTGGAAAAATATATATTTTTTGGTCTTGTACGTTTACGACAAGATTCATTTGGGTCCCAATAATTTTTTATTGGACCTTTATTTTTTCAAAACGCTTCATTTTAGTTTCTTTTGTCTAATTAGCGGCGGAAAAATACAGAACTTCGACACTAAATTCGTCACTTATCAGACAAAGAGGACTAAAATGAAGCGTTTTGAAGAGTTAAGGAACCAATATGAATTATTTAAAGTTAAAAGACCAAAATGAACTTTGACGTTAACATACGAGACCAAAAGTGATATTTTGCCATATTTATTTAAATAAAATGATTTACTTAAGAAAAAAGTTTTTTTCCAAAATTTATAATTTCATTTTTAACTTAATTTATTCATAAAATTTGTATTTATTTGTTTGCAAAAAAAATAATATTAAAAACGATGTGTATAATAGTATTTATCCAAATAGATGCCTTGTATAATTTAAAAATAATGAAAAATATGAAAATAACCAACGAGTGCCACGTTATAAAAATAGATGATTGATTTGAATAAGAGATTAAAATTAGTGATTTTTCATATGTAAGAGAGAGACTCTATGTGCTAGTGTGAGTGTGAGTATGTGTTTGTGTGTGTTTTGTAATGACTTTTTTGAATTCCACCAAATTGCAGTGGTAAATTTTGTATTAATCTAAAAATTTAAAACTTCTATATTTTTAAGTTTGAATAAACAAATAGTTAACAAAATAATTGATCAATCATCCAAAAGGAGTATAAGAAACATTTCGGAAATATATTTAAGTAACCAATCTTATTAATATTGTTATAATATATGAGATAAATTTTCTCAAATATAAAATGATTTGTGTAAATGTAATACAATATAATCAAAATTTTAACGATTCAGATTCATATTTTTAGATGGAGGGATACAACATGCGCCTTTCTTACAAAGTGGTGGGTCACATGGCCCTACTTTAGGGTAGCAATGTGGTAGACCTTGTAAGCATACGCCCGGCCATGGCCGATCGGGCTAGAAGTTGTTTTATAGGTTGCTCGGTCCTTACGATGATAGTATGTGCAAGGAAATAGTACTAAAGCCTCCTCGCCATAGTGACGAGAGCTAAGGCGACCTTTTCGATCTGATGATATCTGGTTTCGGGTCCCTGCAAGACTTTGCTCGTGAAGTAGACGGGCTTCTGCCCTTCTGTTGTTTCGCGAATGAGGACCGCGCTCACGACTTCGTTTGAAACGGCCAGATACAGAAATAGGGTTTCTCCATCTTGTGGTCGTGATAATACAGGTGGTTGGGAGAGGGGCCGTTTTAGATGGAGGAGAGCTTGCTCGCATTCCTCATTCCACTTAAAGGTCGGTCCCTTCCGAAGAAGTTTGAAAAAGGGCAGTGCATGTTGGGCGGACTTGGCGACGAAACGGGAGAGCGAGGTGAGCATGTTATTCAAGACTTTGATGGATTTCTTGGAGCTGGGTGTAGGAAATTTGGAGAATTCCTGACATTTGTCGGGGTTGGCTTCGATACCTTGTTCTGTGAGGTAGAACCCTAGGAACTTTCCCGCCTTAACTCCGAAGGTGCACTTCTCTGGATTGAACTGCATCCGACATCGCCGTGCTTGGTCGAACACCTTCTTAAAATGTGCAGCGGATCAGTCTCAGTGCGTGATTTGATAATCATGTCATCCATGTAGACTTTGAGCATGTCCCCGATCTTTCCACAGAAGACTTTGTTTATCATCCTTGGTATGTGGCGCTGCGTTTTCACCGAAAGGCATTACGTTGTAGTAATAGTTTCGAGGCTCTCATGAAGGTTGTGTAGCGCTTGTCGCTCATCGTTATTAGTATTTGATTATAACCTGAATAAGCATCCATAAATGACAAGAGTTTATTACCAGTCGAGTTGTCGACCAGCATGTCAATGTTAGGTAAAGGAAAAGCATCTTTGGGACATGCCCGGTTAAGATCAGTATAGTCAACACACATCCTCCATTCTCCATTAGATTTTTTTACAAGTAAAATATTGGAGAATCAAGTTGAATACTTGGCCTCAGAAATAAAATTCGCCTCTAAGAGGTCTTTTACAGCCTTTTCAGCAGCCTCCGCTTTCTCAGGAGACTGCCTACACCTACATTGTACTGTGTGACACCCCAAATAATTCAATTGTTAAATAATTAGAATTTTAATTATTAATTTAATTAAAGGTTTAATTATTGGTATTTTTGAATTAATGGATTTAATTAAATAACTAAATAATGGGAGTGTTGGGGGTGTGAAGTTGTATTGGAGGGTGTGTGGAGTAAAAGGCTCTACTTATTCTAATTAATTTATTTCTATTATTTGGAATAAATAAAGGAAAAGGAATAAAGAGAAGGAATATTGGAGGTTTTTCATTCTACGTACTTTTGAGAAGAGAAGAGGAAAAGAGGAAAAGTCAAGGCGTTGAAGTTCAAGAATCATCGCGAGGTGGATGATTTGGTCCGATTAATATGCCTTATAGGTTTTGATAATCAATAGGATGATTTGATACGTTAGGAATCTCGAATTAGGAATTTTAGGTTGTGCCCTAATGATATGATCCGACGTAAAAACCTCAATTGTAATTGATAAGAATGATTAATTTGTGTAGGACGATCGAGGCTAATTAGAAAGTATAATTCTGTGGTTAATTGGATGTGAAAATGCATGATTTATTATTATTCTGTTGTGATATGGAGGTTGGTGATGAATGGGATTAATGGGGATTGGAAAAGGAAAACAAACCGGTTTTTGTGAAAATAACGCAGCATGCATCGACCCATAGTGTTATGCATCGATGCAAGTGGTCAAACGTGTGAAAAACAGAAGCTGGAACAAGGCCTTGCATCGATACATAATCCCATGCATCGATTCATGTGGCAAAAATTGAAGCTATGCATCGACGCATACGTGTTATGCATCGATGCATACTGAACAAAAATGGAAAAATATAAATTTTTAAAACGTATGCATCGACGCATACGATACTTGCATCGACGCAAGCTAGTTATGCATTAATGCATGAGCTTATGCATCGATGCATACTGTGCAGAAACAAAACATAACTTTTGAAAAACGGTTTTGGTCATATCTTCGCGACCGTAACTCTGATTTAGGCATAGTTGGTATCGTTGGAAGGCTTAGAGCATGTACTATCTATTAAAAACATTTTTAAAACCCAGTAACTGAATCTTGATGGATTGATATGGCTTTCTGTAGGAAGAATTCGTGATTGTTCGTCGTTGACGTGGTGTGTACTTGCTGGATGTTAATTCCATGTGTTGTAATTAACGTTATATATTCATGATTATGCTGTTATCATGTGTTGTTGATGGTGTTGACTATGTATGGAATTATGTGGTGTTCATATTCCGTTAATTGAATGTGGCATGCTTTTGGATGTGCATGCATATGCATTCTGGTGGAGTTAATTCCCATTGTGTGGAATTTGGCTCGTATTGCCAATAACCCTTCCCGAGTGATTATGGGTGATGAGGCTGGATTCGTGTCCGGGTGATTATGGACGAATCGGTGTTGGTGACTTAGTTCACGTTTTGGTACCACATGCATTGAGTCTACATTGCATATGGAATTATAACATGTTAGGATGGCTTCCAGTGTTATAATTTCATTGATTGTTGTTATATGTATATTGATCTGTGTGATTTGTATTTGTGAACTGGAATCTGAATATACTAATGAGAGTGGAATAATGTATTGATTTTTTTATTACTTTAAAGAAACGTATAATGCATTTTAATTGTTGATGAAATCTCACCCTTACATTGATGATTTCAGATTGAAGTGTTAACCGCTTAGGAGCTGGTGAGGATAGCCTTGAGCTGTGCTATTTAGATTGTCCGCGTGTCAGTGTCATGCTCTGGTAGTTGTAACACTGGGGAAAGATTATTTTAGAATCATCGAATTGACTTGTTTCTTTTGGTTTATATTTGGAATAATTATGAATTGAATTTATTCCGAATTTTATGTTATTTCCGCTTTGTAAAACATAATCATTGGTTTTGAATCATTTAATAAAGTTCTTCAGTAAATGCATGACTACTGTTATGATGTTTTATTATTTTGAATTTTTAAATTGTAATGCCCTTTCGTTATGTTAAACTCTGATTTAAATATTAATTCGCGGGGTATTTTAGAAGGGTGTTATACTACGCCTTAGCGTGGGTCTATTGCTAGTTGATGGCAGACGACCTCAGGATCGAGTCAGGGCATCTCGGCGGCGCTCCAAGCGAACAGGTATATGTTGTCTCTAAGGCATGCTTTGAGCTGCTTCCTTGCCAGGTCGGGCAGGACTGATTCGATCTTCACGCATTTGTTGGGATCTTTGCCAAGAGGAACGAGCTCGAACTCACAGTCTAGGACCGGGCGGAGGGGATCTTGGTCGCCATTCTGATCTTCGACATCCTCCTTCACAAATCTAGTGTCGAGGTTGATCGAGTCCACCTTGGTCTCTTGTTTCTTCGCTGGGAGGTTCCACGCGGAGGTCGAGCTTGTCGACCGCCGAGCTCCGGGTCTACCAAGGTGTGTCTCTTAGTTTGGCGTTGTGGCACCTCCGGCTGCTTTGATGTCCTCGCAGATGGTGGCCACATACCCTCTTTTAGTGTAGAACTTCATTTTGAGGTGGACGGGACGGCGGTGAGCTCGACCAAAGTTGTTTTTCCCAGTATGTCATTGTACAACGAGTGGCAGTCTACCACCAGGAAGTGCACTTTGATCTGTCGAGATGTGATGCCTTTTCCAAAGGTGACGAAGAGCTCGATGTAACACCCCATCTAAATACCCCGAATATATTAATTAAATTAATATTCTAAATCATCTTTAATCAGAGTTAACACGGTATAATACGGGATGTCACAATTAATAATTAAAACAACTTCATTCAAACAGTAGCCATGCTACACTGAGGATCATCACAACAACTTAATCATTATAAGACCATGTCTTTCACAGCGGAAATACAAAAAGTCAAAATTTAATAAAACATCATAGTTCTCAAGGAGTTCAAGTCCAAACTATTAAAATAATAATGATTCTCTTAACTAAGCGTTCCCCAGTGTTACAATCTAATCAGAGCATGACACTGACACACGGACTAAAAGGTAAGCTCTAGAGCCATCCTCACCGACTCCTCACCGCTAATTTAATCAAATGGTAGTGTAAGTGAGACTTCTCATAATTAAAGCATATTATAAATCTTTCAATCAACAATATAATACAAGCACATTATTCCACCACTTAATACCAATCGTAATCCAATACACAATCATAGTCATATAATTCATCATACATCATCAATCAACAATAAAGGCATTGCAACACCGAAGACATCCTAGCATGTTACAATCCTATGCAAACACTAATGCGCACTCAATGCATGCGGTACCGACTTCGTGACCAAGTCACCCAACACGATCCATCATCATTCGGATACGCTCCATCGATTCGTCCATAACCACTGGACACGAATCCAGCCTAACCACCCATCCTCACTGGCATCGGTTATCGGCAATCCAAGTCAAATTCCGCACAATGGGAATTAACTTCACCAAAATAATGCATATGCACGCACATCAATAGCATGCAACATTAATCACCTATGTATACATTCATTTAACATAATGAATCACCAAAATCAACATGATACATCAACAATCATGCATACATCTAACATCAAGATAAACATGCAAAACAATCAATCGGATATCTAAACCAATCATGCATACATCAAACAATAGCATAACCATGCTATTTCACCTATACATTATCAGATCCTCATCACTCAAGACATCGCTACACATACATCGTCATTATGTATTAGCTAATAATCATCATCTTTAGAAATTATACCTTTCCCAAAATAATTTCAAGTTTTCTAAAATATTTTCATTTCATAGGGTAGAGCATTAAATTTAGGAAATAACGTCCAAAACGGCTCAAAACGGACTTACGGTTTGAAAGTTATGAATTTTTGAAGTTTTGAAAATTTAAAAATAAGGCGTAACCTTCCACTACATACAGAACCGTTCCTGCAGGTTCAAAATGGTCTTCTGGAAAAATGTATGGGAACCCGGTTCCGTCACATACAGGAACCGGTTCCTGAGTACATTTTTCAGGTTTTTGCCAATTTTTCAACGTGGAACCCGGTTCCTACCTGCATAGAACCGGTTCCTACGCATAAAAAGTGATTTTGCAACTTTGACAAAGATTCATCCATTTTTACTCAAACCCATTTTTACCCATACGAATCCCATCATTGGAAACACCAAAATACATCATTTTGCATCATCTAACACCTCAAACAATATATTTCCATCATCTATTTTCATCTACTGACACTCTAATCATATCTATACATATTCTGACACCATCTGACACCTATAGGGACACATTCATGGAACCCTAGAATTTCACAATTTCAAATTCCTACACGCTATAACTCATATCATCAACATCAAAACCTATAATAAGCCCTAATCAGTCGAAATCACCCCTTACCTGGTGGTTTCTTCGAGATTCTGACGCTCCTAGGTCTTTTCCTTCTTTCCTTCTCTTCTCACTTCTACGTAGCCTTGTTTTCTCCAAATAAATCTATTTTTCCTTCTTTTCCTTATTTCATTCCTTTTATTCCTCTTATTTCCTTTTAATCATAAATAAATAAAATAATATCACTTTCTCCTCCAATTAATTCCATCATTAATCTTAATAATCCAACTTATTAAATAAATTATGTTCTCAATTAAATAATTAATTAAAATCATAAACATTTAATTATTGAATTATTTTTGGGGTGTCACACTCGACGTAGCCCCGTGGCTAGGAGGTCGAGCTGTTGAATCAGATAGGTCGGATCCCACGATGATGCAAGGTGGGATTCGGCAAGTTGGAGGGTGCGAAGAGGTGAGTGTACATCACATCCACGGAGTTGCCTTCGTTGACCAGGATCCGATGCACCTCAAAATTTGTCATTTTTGCTTTGATGAGGAGGGGTATGTGCAAGTTTGGTACTCCATCGGGGAGCTCTTCGAGATAGAACGTGATCAGTTTGGACCTTCCTCGAAATTGTTCGAGGGAAACCTCATTGACCGGGTCTTTTTCTATCAACTCGTCGAACTTCCTCTTAGTTGAGTTGATTCGTAACTCGTTGGAGCCCCGGATTGGATATGGTATGGGAACCCTCCCACCTATTGTGACTGAATATAGGGAGGTCCTTGTCCATGGTATCTAGGATCTTGAAGTCCTCGGGCCTGGTCACTGAGTAGGCGATCTAGAAGGGGCATGTGTCCCCTGATGCCTTGGTCCCGCTGCCGACTTCTTTGACCTCCCGGTCTCTCGAGACACCTTGGTTCTTTTGTACTTCTGAGTCTTCCGCCTTGATTAATAATTCGATTGGCCCTCGAGATGGACACAATCCTCGTGAGGTGACCGTTACTTTGGTGGTACTGGCAGATTGGTCGGTTCGCCCCGCTTGGAGGAGTAGGCTTTGCGCCCCGACCGCCATCATTGAATTTTGTGGTTGAGCAACACCAATATTCACACGGAAGTCGCCGCCAGGTGTACTCAGAAAGCGCCGATGATCGCGATGCTCGGGGCCTCGATGCTCTTATCCCTCCTCTCTCCCGAGCTCTGGATGATCCAGCTTATTGTTGTCGGGGATCAAGATGTCGAGCGAGCCGATTGATCCGTGGTTCCTCGACTCTCGAGCGTGATTTGCGCCTTCCTTCCTTGTAGGTGATATAAGCACGGGCTTTGTCGAGGAGGGCATCAAGGTTGCGGGTGGCTCGACATCGCCGCTTCCTATAGTTTGTTCCTGTGAGGATGCCTCACTCGAAAGTACTCTTCATGTGATCATCATAGGAACTTGATGGCTTCCTGTTGAAACGATTGATGTACTCCCAAGAGTTTCGCCGCTTCACTAGATAATGGCCTCGAGGGAGGCTTCACCATCGGGTGCCACGGAGGCAATGAAAGCGTGAACGGGCCTTCGATCCCTCCAAGAATGGATAGACCTGTGAGGCGAGCCTTTGTACCACCATGGCTATTTTTCTCAAGGTGGTAGGGAACAACCTACACTTGATGGGACCCCGACAGTTGAGGTAGTGAAGCATTGCTTCAAAACCCGATATGGTCGATGGGATCGCCCACTCAATCATAACGGTAAGTCGAGGAGGTTTCTCCATGCCCCTAGGGATGGGGACCCTATTCTTCTAGCGTATAAGGACCGCAGGGTCTTCTTCGCTGCTACGTGAGAGAACGTAACGGGAGTGACGGTGGCGATATCTCCGGGAGGATCCTCTAGTCGAGGGTTTGCCTCGTGAGTTTTGTTCCTTTTCACTTCCTCTATTCCATGTCCTTCGCAGGAAGGGAAAGGGCTCTTCTTGGCGGGCTGCTCAGTTGGTTTTTTTCGGGACAAGTCCTCGCCCTTATATCGATGGGTAGGGCTAGCTAGCCGCCAGGAGTGTCCTCCATTTTCGCTCTCCGTGGGGGAGCCCGAGAACGGTGCCTTGTCGAGGAAAGAGACCACGAATATGGCCTTCGGTGTCTCCTTGGTGAGTGGCGGGAGCTTTCCAGCATGTTAAGTCGCTACCCCTGAGTGAACAGCATAAGGTTCATATGATTGATGGCCGCAAAGAGCGCGGCGACGGTGGTATCCGCTGGCGGGTGGTCAATCTCTAGGGAAGAGTGTTGGGGACTTGCTGATGGTGCACTTCGCCCCGATGGGAGCCTGTTAAGGAGGAGGTTGTGCACCCGTCCCTTGGATCAATTTCAGAGATGATGTTGTTGGTGTTGGCCAGGTCGGCGAAGAGGGTATTCTAGTTGGCATTATCATCTTGGTCGCCCATGACGATAACGGCGGGTTTGTTTTGGTCCTTATAATGAAAGAGACGGAAACAAAGGTTCCACAGACGGTGCCACCGATCGCACTCGATCGTAAGGATCGCTGATGGCCCACTAACCGTGGTTGGAGAAAGATGGGGTACGCAAGATACTGATGTCAAAGTAAGAAAGGGCAAGAGAGAAATCAAGTAAAGAAGTGAGAATGAATAATACCGACCCTCCTCGAATGAAAGGGTATTTATAACCCCAGCCAAGGTCGAGTTAGTGGGTTGCTTAGCGAAGCTCACTAAAGGGCTGCAAGGGTTACGTGAGTAAGGAGTTCCATGTGGCCTCCTCGGTTCCGCCTCCGAGATGTGGGCGGTCGACCGTTATTCTGAGGGCGTGACGGTTAATAATCGCTGGCCATGTGATCCTAACGCGACGCGGGGACATCCCTAGCGGTTATGGGAAGATGGGCCTTGGGTCCCGAATGCCCATTGATTGGGACTTTAAAGTAGTGGGCCGATGCTAGTCCAAATTCGTAACACCTAGTCTTTATCATTATTTGTACAATTGAATAATTCAAATTCTTATTTTTTTATTATTCTCTTTCTCCTCACTAAAAGTGCCTCACGACTAACAAATTGGTATCCGAGCTTCAGTTATTGTTCTTGGTCGAGTTTTCAAGTATTTCATGTCGAGGTCGTGTTTCTAGGGCAAATGAATCAACCATCGTGAAGAGTGACAAGGGCATTATGAATTCGGCCCAATGTTTGATGGCAAAATTGATACGATGGAAAAACAAATGCAATCCTTGTTTGGCTTCCATGAAACCCTAGAGGTGGTTACCGACGGAATTCCGCTTGCAAATGCAATCAAGCATAGAAAAAGCCCACAACAAAGTCAAGAAGAAATATTGCGAGGCTCCTTATTGCATTCGTATGGCGGGTGTCGAATCTCTTGAAAACAGCAGGGTCGGGACGCCCGATGGTGCGCACCGATGGGAGCCTCAGGAGGAGGCCACCCGCCCCTTGATCGGCTTGGATGGCATTGTTGGTGATAGCCAGGTCGACAAACAGGGTATTCTGGTTGGCTTTATCAACTTGATCGGCCATGACGATAACGAAGGGTTTGTTTTGGTCCTTAGTATGAAAGAGACGGGGAAACAAAGGTTCCCACAAATGGCGCCACTGATTGTACCCGACAGAAGGATCGCCCATGGCCCATGTTAGAGAGAGATGGGGTGTACCTGCAAGATACTCTGATGCCAAAGTAATAAAGGGCAAGAGAGAGAGAAAGTAAAGAAGTGAGAATGAATAATACCTGGCCCTCTTGAATGAGAGGGTATTTATAACTCCCAGCACTGGGCCAAGGTCCAGTTAGTGGGTTGCTTAGCGAAGCCCATTAAAGGACTTCCAGGGTTACATGAGTAAGGAGTCCAACATGTGGCCTCCTCCTCGTTTGCCGCCCGAGATGCGGGCGGTGACCCGTTATTCTTGGAGGGCATGGTGACGGTTAAGTAACCGTTGGACACGTGGCCCTAACGTGCACATGGGGACCTCCCTAGAGATTATGGGAAGATGGGCCTTCGGGTCCTGAATGCCCATTGGATTATGCTTTTAAAGAAGTGGGCTAGATGCTGGTCCAGTCCAGAACACCTAGTCTATATCATTATTTGTACAATTGAATAATACAAATTCTTATTTCCTTTATTATCTCTTCTCCTCACTAAAAGTGCCTCACACACTAACAAATTGGTATCCATAGCTTCCAGCTATTATTCTTGATCGAAGTTTTCAAGAATTTCACGCCGAGATCGTGTTTCTAGGGCAAATGAATCAACCATTGCGAAGAGTGACAAGGGCATTCTGAATTCTCTTCCAATGCTTGATGGTAAAAATTGGATACGATGGAAAAAAACAAATGCAATCCTTGTTTGACTTCCATGAAACCCTAGAGGTGGTTACCGACGACATTCCTCGCTGTTATCGCAAATGCAACCAAGCACATAAAAGCCCACAACGAAGTCAAGAAGAAAGATTACAAGGCTCATTGCATTCGACGGGGTGGCTAAATCTCTTGAAAACAATGTAATCGGGATGTGCTGATGGTGCGTCACTCGATGGAGCTTAAGAAGGAGGTTGTGCCCGCCTTTGACGGTGGATGGCGTTGTTTGCCAGGTCGGCAAAGAGGGTTTTCGTTGACGTTATCGCTTGGTTGGCATGACGATAAAGAAGGATTTGTTTTGGTCCTTAGAATGAAGAGACGGAAACAAAGGTTCCTACGCACGGCTCCACCGATCGTATTCGAAGGATCGCCGATGTCCCACGAACTGCGGTTGGAGAAATATGGGGGGTACCTGCAAGATACTTTAATGTCAAAGTAAGAAAGGGCAAGAGGAAAAGCAGGTAAACAAATGAGAATGAAGAATACCTGACCGTCTCGAATGAGAGGGTATTTATAACCCCCAGCGCTGGTCCAAAGTCCAGTTAGTGGGTTGCTTAGTGAAGCCCATTAAAGGAATTCCAGGGTTACGTGAGTAAGGAGTCCAATACGTGGCCTCCTCCCTGGTTTGTCACTCCGAGATGTAAGGGGTGGTTGACCCGTTATTCTCGGAGAGCATGGTGACGGTTAAGTAACTGTTGGCCACGTGGCCCTAACGCGCACATGGGGACCTCCCTAGCGATTTAAGACTATGATCAGTTCAACAGAAGTTCAGTGTTTGAAAACTGTTGTTGACCACAATGATAGTTGGTTGTGGCATTTGAGGTTTAGACATTTAAATTTTTTATCACTCAATCAACTGATTACTGAAGATATGGTTACTGGAATTCCAAGTCTTGAGATGCCTGAAAAACTTTGTGAGGGTTGTTTAGTCAGAAAGCCATCCATAAATTCTTTCTTTTCGACTATGCCAATGAGATCATCCTACATTCTCGAAGTGGTACACTCAAATGTATGTGGTCCATTCGAAGAACATACCATTGGTGGAAATAGATATTTTTTTCGTTTGTTGATGAGTTTAGTCAAAAGTTATGGATCTATGTAATCAAACGAAAGGATGAAGTATTCAAAATCTTTAAGAGATTCAATATACTTGTTGAAAACTACAGTAAAAAGAAGATCAAAGTTTTGCGAACAAATGGAGGTGGCGAATACACATCCAAGATGTTTGACGATTTTTATGCAAAACATGGTGTTGATCATGAGGTAACTGCTCATTATACGCCTCAACATAATGGAATTATAGAAAGAAGAAACATAACCATATTAGATATGGCAGATGCATGTCAAGCAAAAGAATTTGCCAAAATCTTTTGGGGAGAAGTCGCTTTTGATTGTAGTTTATATTTTGAATAGGTGTCCTACTAAGATTTTGAAGAACAAGGTTCTTGAAGAAGTATGGAGGGAAAACGACCATCGCAAGTCATTTGAAGGCGTTTGGTTCTATGTGTTATAAGCATATTCCGATGCAAGAAGAAGGAAGCTTGATGACAAGAGGAACCTATGATTCTAGTAGGATATCATAAACCGGTGCATACATGTTATTCAATCCAGTTAATGAGAAGATTGTGTTGAGTAGAGACATTGTAATTGATGAAAATTCTTCCCGGGATTAGAATTCTAGTAATTCAATTAACAAGCCACTGATGAGCTCTGATTTCGACGAAGAAATTGATGAGGTCGAAGTCGAAGGAATTATTGAGAATCCAGTTGAAGATGAAGCAATTGTTGATATTCCAGACAATGTCGAAGTCGAAGAGGGTGTGGCTACGACAAACCATAGACCTAACAAACTAAAGTTCCTCCAACAAGACTTCAGGATTATGAAGTGACTGGTGATGATGAGGTAAGACCAGATGGAGAATTAGTTCATTTTAATTTACTTGCAGGTGTCCAACCAATCAACTATAGCGAAGCTTTAAAGACTAAACAATAGAACTTATCTATGGTCGAAGAGTTATAGGCAATTAAAAGAAACAACACATGGGAGTTAGTCGAATTGCCAGCACATACAAAAGCTATTGAAGTGAAGTGGGTGTTCAAGTTGAAACATAATGATGATGGTTGGATAGCAAGACATAAAGCAATATTAGGAGCTCGAGGGTTTCTTCAAAGGGAAGGACTTGACTACTCTGAAGTATTTGCCCAAGAATAAGATCGAGACTGCTCGACTAGTAGTAGCATTGGCATGCAACCAAGGTGGTCGACATTTCATTTAGATGTGAAATTAGCATTTCGAATGGTCCTTTAGAAGAAGAAGTTTATGTCACATAATCTCTTAGGTTTTTGATTCATGAAGCGAGTAAGTATATAGATTGCACAAAGCGCTTTATGGTCTCAAGGTGCACCTAGGGCATGGAATAAGAAGATCGACTCATACTTAGTCGAATTAGGATTTGTCAAATGCAAATCGTAGTATGGTGTCAATGTTCGTTGTAGCACAAGATATAACAATCATTTGCTTATATGTCGATGACTTGCTAGTAATCGGAAATAGTTTGAAGAACTTGTCAAGTTCAAAGAGCGATGATGAAGGAATTTGAAATGTCTGATCCGAGAAAATTGTCTTATTTTCTAGGCATGAAATTTCAAATAACGGTTAAGGTATGTGCTACATCAAAGGATGTATGTCAAAGAGATACTCAAGAGATTCATAATGGATAATTCAATTCGCATCCTCACATGTTGAGCCAATTGTGAAGTCGAGAAGAATGGAGAGGAAGACAAAGTTGATGTAACTTTGTTCAAGCAAATTGGGATCATCGAGGTATTTATACAATGTACCAACCCGATATAGGTTTCACTATCTGGATTAGTAAGCGATATACGAGTGAACCAAGAGTGTCACATATGAAGGTCCAAGAAGAATCATGAGGTATTCGAGGTTCGATAAACTGTGGAAATGAGGAAGATCAAGAAGCACAACTGGATATTTCTTTCAAGTATTCAATGCCCCAATCTCATGGTGTTCAAGAAGCAACTTGTGGTGGCATTGTCATCTTGCGGTCGAATATAAGCAGATCCTATGTTGCATGTCAAATTTGGATCGATTACTTGAAGAAATGAAGTGAAGAAACCTCTAGTGTTGCAAATTGACAACAAGTCGACCATAAATCAGAATCCAGCCTGCATGGAAGGAGTAAGCATATCAAGCTAGATTTCATATCCTAAGGAAAAGGTAAATCGAGGTGAATTTGAAGTTAGGCATTGCTCAAGTGAAGCACAGTTGACCGACATCTTCACCAAAGGATTGAAGATTGACAGATTCCTGAATTTGAGAAAGAAATTAGGAATAGTTCAGATTGACTATTTTTGGGATGTTCGACAACTTGGATAGATTTGATTTAATATTTAAATATAATTCAAATTGTGTAAACTCAAGCTCAATTAAGATTGTATATAAATAGTCCTAATCTATCATTATTTGTACAATTGAATAATATAAAATCCTTATTTTCTTTATTATTCTCTCTTTCTCTCCTCAATAAAAGTGTCTCACGCACTAATAGAAGAACGTGATTAGAGTTTCAATAAGAATAAAATTAAAATACACAACAAAAAATAACTCTAAAATTTTGAAAATTAGGGAGTAGCCTGAATATGGCCATTATAACTTGCAAAAAATAGTGGCTTTTACTTGGGAGTTTTGAGAAACATAAAAAATCTAACAAGGAGAAACAAAGCAATGAACTTTGAAGTGAGGGAGATTGCACTTACACTACTATTTGAAACATAAGCACTTCTATTAGCTAGGTCTGAGGTGTTCTATTAGCTAGGTCTGAGTGAGATTGCACTTACACTACTATTTGAAGCATAAACACTTCTATTAGCTAGGTTGTTGGTTAACAATATGCATAAACAAGGTTAGATATTAAAGTGGTAACGGGCTTATATCCTCTATATCTCTTACTATTTATAATCTTCATCATCTATCCCCTCAGATACACTTGGCACCCTCCAAACATTTTTATTCCAATTTTATTCATGTTGAAATTTTGAGTATATTCTTAGAAATTTTGGTATCCATAAAAAAAATTTGATACTAGAAATTTAAAATTTTCAGTATATTGAAAATTTCAAAACACAAATTTTTTAAAAAATTTAAGATACTGAAATTTTAAATTTTCTATATATACTAAATTTCAAATACTTTCTGAAATTTCAAATATAGAATCGAAAAAATTTTGAAATTTCCAAGATCACCTCCAAATTTCTGGTATTTTTTAAAAATATATATCTATAAATTTTTTAAAAATTTACCAAATTTCAAGATGATATTCAAAATTTCCGGTATTTTGACTGAAATTTCGATACAACCCTAAATTTCGATAAAAACTTTTTTTAAAAATGATTTTCCACAAGGGTATGATAGTAAAATCATAATACCCTTGAGGGGTGGCTGGTTAAATAAAAAGGATGGCAAGATAAATTCACATCATTGCAGTATAAGCCAAACCCAGAATCATGTGAAGATCATTAACACAAAGGCCACACTTAACTTATATAGGAGCAAGTGATGTAACAAGTTTTCAGTTCAATAAATCAGATTACAACATATCCAAGAATCCACAACAGGTGCTTTTCAGCTGATGTTAGCCATCTTATCTTTCTGCTCTGGATTTTTTTTTACTGCAATGTATTCCAATTTGGAGTAATTTCTTATGTATTTCATTTTTTTGCAACAAAAATACATGCAATTACATTTTCATTTTGATCAAAGTATACAACTTATCCAATAATAATAATATAAAATAGTAAATTAAAAATTACAATATATAAGTAATTTATACCGGATAAATTGGCACAATTTCCATTCACCGCTCGCTCATCAAATACAACAATGGGACTCTCACTTGAAATTTACCATCGTCCCAAATCAAAGAAGCTGAGCCAATTGATTTTTCATTTTTCCATTTAGAGTGAGAGTAAATGTTTGTTTCTCCCAAGGATGTGAATGATAAAACGTTGGGGTCACTGAAACGTTGAGTCCTTTGGGGCTGTTATAAATGCTCTATACATAGACATAGGCAATCCTACATTTGTAACCGTCCTTTGAAGCTTCCGTTCAAGTGATGTTTAGGTCGTGGAGCTTTGAAAGCAAAGGAAGGATAATTTAAGTCTCTTGCAGTCATATATCCTATCTCAGAGCAATTGATTATCCTCTGTGATTTGTAGTAACATAGACATATTTAAACCTTGACCGCATAAAACTTAATATAGTCTTCGTTTGCATCATATACTAGCCCAGGGTTCAAAGCCTTTATAGGGTCAATTTGTCCAGCTCCATATGCAAATTCTGGCCACGGTTCTTGTCTGGACTCAATTGTTTGGCTGCAACACAAGAAACACAAATTTTTATATTAATCTAATTAGTTTAAAACATACCAAGTACATTTTGCTCACCTAAAATGAAATAAAGCTAAATCATGGTATTCTTTTCCTCAAAGGTAATTACCAGTTACTCAACTGTTTATAACAAATAATTCATTTTAAAAGACAACTCTATTAACTAAGCATGTGCTAAGTTTATTTTTCTTGATGCACGTATATTGATTGAGGTGACACTACTCATTTACTACCTGTCGTCATTAGAGCTGAGCGAGAGCTGCAGGTGACCATGTAGGATGAACAGATTTCACGAATGCTGCTGCACCAGACACATGGGGACACGACATTGATGTTCCAGACTAATATTGAACTCCAGTTTTCTTTTCTCACCATGAACTCCAGAAATTGGAGCAATTGGAGACCAACTGGCTAAAATGTCTACTCCAGGAGCAATTAAATCAGGCTACAACATTATACAAAAAATAGTTAACAACAAATATTATTAAATGATAGAATGTACTTAATGTACTAATTCATTAAAGGAACCTTTAGAATTTCAGGCGTAGCATTATTAGGACCCTTGACGAAAGAGAAGCGCCATAGGTGCCAAAGTATCATTTGACTCATACGCTTTAAATATAGTTGCTACCGGATTCCTACATATTGATTAATACAAAAACTCTAGATAAGTGTGGTTAATTCTCTAAATTATTGTTAGTATTTACTACATAATTTGCAACTGATACCTGGTAGAGCGGTATATAATGATGTATTTTGGCGGCATCCTTTGAATGGAGGTAACATCCAGGCAAGGGAAAAGAATTTATGTATCGATAAATTTATGACCTTGTACCAAGACACCCACAGCACCAACTCTATAGGCTTCAGGAGGTCCTATGCTATCTTCACATAGAAGAATTTTACCCTTCACTAACATGATATCCAACGAGTTATTGAGCAATTCCTGCAATTTTAAAAATATTTCATCAAGTTAATGAATTTTCAAAAGTTGTTCCCTATTCAATAATGCCAATTTTGAGCAGACATTGGATTATTGGCTTAAATATATTGAGTATCTATATAAAAGTATGACCTTTTGTCTTCAATCCCTATATAGACTGATGAAATGATGAAAGCACAGAAAGAAAATATGAAAATAAAATGGAGTATTTCTTGGTATATATCAATGAGGGGTATAACAGAAAATGAAAAGTATCTAGTAGAGGATACTACTAGCCTAGCCAAGTGGCTCCTACAGGAGAA
The DNA here is from genome assembly GCA_021764765.1 of Vicia sativa. Taxonomy (NCBI): domain Eukaryota; kingdom Viridiplantae; phylum Streptophyta; class Magnoliopsida; order Fabales; family Fabaceae; genus Vicia; species Vicia sativa. Next base: position 164,271,403 of record CM038795.1, on the reverse strand, counting down.
TACTCTCTTTCTGATAAGAGAAAACCAAGTTGATCTCTTGCACTACAATATTCCTTTATAACTAACTCTGATCCCAAGCTTGCTGCCAGCTCACCCACCTAGATATTCTAACTGAT
>CM038795.1:163589248-163653684 GCA_021764765.1 Vicia sativa | reverse complement strand
GGAGTGGATATATAGGTCTTGGAAGGAGTAAAGTGGAAATATTGGAAATGGACATAGGATATTAAAGAGATAATTTGAGGATTAAATTAAGTGAATATAAATCTTGAGAAAATCAGTTTAATTTGAGTAAATATGAATCATAAAAATATGATGGAAATTTGAGTGAATATAAAGTCTTAGAAAATGTGTGAAATTTGAAGTGAATATATAAGTTCTTGAGGAAATGCGGTAAATTGAAATGAAAATAAATTTAAAGATAATCGATTAAAGTAGAAGTGAAGATATAAATCTTAAGAAAATGGGTAGAAGTAAATATAAATCTAAAGAAAAGTAGGTAATTGAAGTGAATATGTCTTTCAAAAATGCGGTGGTTGGAAGTGAATATACTTGGGAAAAGCGGTTAGAATTGAAATGAACATAAATTTAAAGATAATCGATTAAATTAGAGTGATTATAAATGTTGAAAATATGATGAAATTTGGAAGTAAATATAAATCCTAAAAAATCGATGAAATTTTCTAAGTGAATATAAATCGCACAGAAAATCACAGGTGAAATTGGAAGTGAGACAATATAAGAGTCCAGAAAATCTGGTAGAAATTGAAATGAACATAAATTTAAAGATAATCTGATTAAATTAAGAAGTGAATATAAATCTTAAGAAAATATGATGAAATTTGAAGTAAATATAAAATCCTAAAAACATCTGATGAAATTTTAAGTGAATTTAAGTCTTGAGAAAATGCAGTGAAATAGAAGTGAATATATAAGTCTTGGAAAATCTAGTAGAAAGTGAAATGATCATAAATTTAAAGACAATGAAGATTAAATCTAGATGATGAAGATAAATCTAAAGAAATTACAGTGGAAATTTGAAGTAATATAAATCCTAAAAATTAGAGTGAAATTCTGAAGTTAATATAACTATTAGAAAATGGGTGAAATTGGAAGTGCATATATAAGTCTTCATAGGAAACTACGTAGAAATTAAAATGAACACAAATTTAAAGATAATCTGATTAAATTAGAAATGAATATAAAACATAAGAGTTTGATGCAGTTGGTAAATATAAATCCTAAAATAATTTGATGAAATTTAATGGGAATATAAAGTCTTTAAATCTGGTCTAATTTAAGCGAAATAAGTGTTCGAGAAAGTTTCGTAAAATTGAAGTAATATAAATCTTAATATAATATAGTGAAATTTAAAGTGAATATAAATCTTAAGAAAATGTGATGAAATTTAAGGAAAATATAAATTCTAGAATTTGATGAAATTTCAAGTGAATTTAAGTCTTGAAAATCTTATGAAATTTGAAGTAATATTCCATTCGTAGAAAATGCGGTGAAAATTGAAGGAACATAAATCCTTAAAATTATAGAGTGAAATTTGAAGAGTGAATATAAATCTTAAGAAAATCTGAAAACATCAGGGTGAAATTTGAAGTGAATATAAGTCTTGAAATATCGGTAGATATTTCAAATGAACATAAATTTAAGATAATGCGATTAAATTAGAAGTGAATATAAATCTTAAGAAAATCATATGAAATTTGAAGTAAATATGGATCCTAAAAATTAAATTGAAATTTGAAGTGAATTTAGGTCTTGAGGAGATCGGAGTGAAGTGGGTGGATATTATAAAAGATTTGGAAAGTAGGGTGATAGTTGAGAATGGAGAATAGATTTAGGGGTTAGTGAATTATGATGGGGTGGATATAAGCCTTGGAAAATGCAATTGAGTTTGAGTGGATTATGTCCTAAAATCAGGATGAAATTTAGGTGAAATAAGTCTTTTAAAATCTGGGTGGAATTGGAGTATGTATGAGTCTTGAAAAAACGGGTAGAAATTGAGAATAAGACATGAATATAAAGGATCAATGGGATTAGATTAAATTGAATATAAAATCTTAAAAGGTATGATGATTGAGATTTTGGTAGATATAAAGTCTAAAAATGGATGAAATTTGGAGTGAATATAAGTCTGCCAAAATCTGGTGAAATTGGAGTGAATATAAAGCTCTTAGAAACCTCTGGGAAATTGAATGAACATATGTTTAAAGATAATCGATTAAATTAGAAGTGATTATAAATATTAAGAAAATATGATGAAATTTAAGAGTAAATATAAAAGTCTCTAAAAATCGATGAAATTTTAAGTGAATAAGTCTTTAGAAACACCATGACAATTGGAGTGAATATATAGGTCTTCGAGGAAAATCCGGTGGGGAATTGAGAATGAACATAGGTTTAAAGATAGTCGTTCAAATTAGGTAGATATAAAATCTTAAGAAACTGTGATGGGGAGTTTGGGTAAATATAAGTCCTAAAAATCGTTGAATTTTAAGTGGTTAAGTCTTGAAAAGAATCAACTTGGTGAAATGGGTGAATGTATGGTCTTCGGAATCTGGTGGGGAGTTGATCCAGTCATGAAATTTGAGATAATGGGTTAAGGTTGGATGTGAAGATGGATCCTGAGGGAGATTAGGTGAGGAGTTTGGAGTGAAATGTATAGATCATGAGTTTGGTGGGGAGTTGGAGATATGGGGTCTTCGGATTGTTTGGTGAAATAGGAGGTGAGATATATAGTCAGGAGAATGCGGTGGGGAATTGGAATGAGACATGAATTAAAGATGATCGATTAATTTGGAAGTGAATATAAATCCTTGAGAAATCATTAAGGAATTTTAAGTAAATATAAATCACAAAAATTTATGAAATTTTAGTGAATATAAATACATGGATTATACGGTGAAGTAGTGAATATTATAAGTCTTGAAAATCTGGAAGAAATTTAAATGAACATAAATTTAAGGATAATCTCGATTGGAATTAGAGGTAAATATAAATCTTGGAAAATCATTTGAGAACTTGTGGTAATATAAGTCTTAAAAGGATTTGATGGAATTTGGTGAATATGGAGATCTTTGGACTAATAAGTTCAAGTGGGGAGTGAATGTATAAGTCTTTGGAAAGATCTGGAATGATGATTGGAATGGACATCAGAGTTTAAAGATGAAATGGGTTGAAGTTGGGTGGTCATAAGTCTTCGAAAGGAGTGGGTGGAGTTTGGAATGATATAGATGGCAAAGGGATTTGGTGGGTTGGAGTGGATATAAGATCTTCGGAGGAATATGGTTGAAATTTGGTGGATACTAGCTCTTGGGAAAAGATCATGAGTATTAGAATGGACATGAGTTTAAAGAAAGATAATCAAAGTTAGATTAGAAATTGAATATGGAAGCCTTGGAAAATACGGTGGAATTTGAGTAGTATAAATCTAAAATCGATGAAATTTGAGTGAATATAAGTCTTCAAAATCGGTGAAATTGGATGGATATAGGTCTTGAGGGTGAACTGGAAATGGACATAAATTTAAAGATAATCGATTGGTTAAGTGGATATAAATCTTAAGAAATCAGGGGAATTTTTAAGTGAATATAGTCCTCAAAGTCGGGATGGAATTGGGTGGATATAGGTCTTCAAAATGCGGGTGAGTTGGATGAGTATATAGTTCTTGGAGAAAATTTGGTGAGATTGGAGAATGGACATGATTTAGCGATAATCTGATTAGGTTTGGAGGTGAATATCAAATCGTTAAAGGTTGGATGAAAATGGAGAAAATGTAAGTCATAAAAGGTTGATGGAGTTTGGGTGAATATGGGTCTTGGCAGAAAGGAATATGAATTGAAATTTTTGAGTGAGATATAGCTCTTGGGAAAATCTGGTAAAAATTAAAATGAACATATGATTTGAGATAATCGAAATTGAAATTTAAGTGAATATAAATCTTAAGAAAAATATGATGAAATTTGAAGTAAATATAAATCCTAAAAAAAACTTATGAAATTAAAGTAAAATAAGTCTTGATAAATACGTTGAAATTTAAGTGAATATAAATCCAAGAAAATCAGAGTGAAATTGGAAATGAACATAAATTTAAGATAATGCGATTAAATTGGAAGTGAATATAAATATTAAAAATATCGGATGAAAAATGAAGAAAATATAAATCCTCAAAAAATTTGATGAAATTTAAAGTGAATATAAGTCTTCAGAAAATATGGTGAAATTTTGAGTGAATATAACTCCTTGAATACGGTAAAGTGAAATGAACAAAAATTTAAAGATAATCGATGTAATTTGAAGTGAATATAAATCTTTAGAAAATATGATGAAATTTGAAGTAAATATAAATCCTTAAAAGACAGATGAAATTTGAAGTGAATATAGGTCTTAAGAAAATCTGGTGAAATTGGAAGGGAATATATAAGTCTTCAGAAAATATGGTAGTAATTGAAATGAACATAAATTTAAAGATAGTCTGTTTATATTGGAAGTGAATATAAATCTTAAGAAAATCTAATGAAATTTATGGTTAATATAAATCCTAAAAATGCGATAAAATTTGAAGTGAATATAATCTTTTAGAAGAGATAAAGATGAAATTTTAGTGAATATACTTTTCAAAAAATGCGGTAAATTGAAATGAACAAAAATTTAAAATGATGAAATGTGGAGGTTTAGGTGAATATGATCATAAGAGGTAATTGAGTTTGAAGTAGACATGGAGTCAACCAAAATCGTAAGGATTTGAATGTGATGGAATCTTGGGAAATGCAGTTGGGGAGTTGGGTGAGATATATAAGTTTTCGGGAAATCGGTGGGAGTTGGAATGAACATAAATTTAAAAGGATGATACGATTAGATTGGAGTGAATGAAATCTTAAGAAAATCTGATGAAATTTGAAGTAAATATAAATCCTAAAATTTTTTGAAGAAATTTGATCGGAATATAAGTCTTCAAAAATTCTGGTGTAATTTGAACGGATATAAGTGTTCAGAAAATTTAGCGAAAATTGAAGTAAACATAAATTATAATATAATATGATGAAATTTGAAGTGAATATAAATCTTATGAAAATGCGATAAAATTTGAGGTAAATATAAACCCTAAAAGAATCTGATGAAATTTCAAGTGAATATAAGTCTTCAGAAAATCATATGAAATTTGAAATAAATATAAATCCTAAAAAAACTCATGAAATTTGAAGTGAATATAAGTCTTCAAAAAATCTTGTGAAATTGGAAGTGAATATATAAGTCTTCAGAAAAACTGGTAGAAATTGAAGACCATAAATTTAAAGATAATCTAATTATATTAAAAGTGAATATAAATCTTAAGAAATCGATGAAGTTTGAAGTAAAATATAAAACTAAAAATTCTTATGGTTTCGGTGAATATAAGTCTTCTGAAAATCGGTGAAGTTGGAAGTGAATATTTAAGTCTTCGGAAAAGCGGTGAGAATTGAAATGAACATAAATTTAAAGATAATGCGAGTTAAATTGGAAGTGACTATAAATCTTTAGAAAATCGATGAAATTTGAAGTAAATATAAATCCTAAAAAAATCGATGAAATTTGAAATGAATATAAGTCTTCAAAAATCTATTGAAATTTAGTGAATATAAGTCTTAGGAAAACGGTAGACATTGAAATGAACATAAATTTAAAGATAATTGATTAAATAAAGAAGTGAATATAAATCTTAAGAAAATGCAAGTGAAGTTTAAGTGAATATAAATCCTAAAAAATCAGTGAAATTTGAAGTGAATATAAGTCTTCAAAAATCAGGTGAAATTAGGCAATATAACAAGTCTTGGAAACAGTTGAAATTAGAATGAACATAAATTGAAGATAATAGGATTAAATTAAGTGAATATAAATTTTTAAGAAAATCGATGAAATTGAGTAAATATTTATCCTAAAATAAATGTGATTGAATTTGAAGCGGAATATAAGTATTCGGAAATCTTGTGGTACGGGTGAATGTATAGGTTTTAGAAAATCCGGTGGGGAATTGAAATGAGATATAAATTTAAGAGATGATGGGTTATATTTTAAATTGAATATGGAAGTATTGCAAATCGGATGAAAAGTAGAAAGATGGAGTCAATAAAAATTTTGTGAGATTTGAAGTGAATATAAGTCTTGAGAAATATGGTGGAATTTTAGGTGAGATATAATCTTCGGGAAAATGCAGTGGTAATTGAAATGAACATAAATTAAAGATAATGCGGTGAAATTTGGAAGTGAATAAAATCTTGAAAATATGATGAAATTTGAAGTAAATATAAATCCTATAATAAACTTATGAAATTTGAGTGAAAATAAATTTGTCGGTGAAATTGGAAGTGAATATATAAGTCTTCAGAAAATCTGGTAGAAATTGAAATGAACATCAACTTAAAGATAATCTGTTTAAATTTGAAGTGAATATAAATCTTAAGAAAATCTAATGTAATTTGTAGTTAATTTAAATCCTAAAAAAAATATGATAAAATTTGAAGTGAATATAAGTCTTTTGAAAATCAGGTGAAATTTTTAGTGAATATAACTCTTCAAAAAATCTGGTAAAAATTGAAATGAACAAAAATTTAAAGATAATCTGATGAAATTTGAAGTGAATATAAATCTTTAGAAAATATGATGAAATTTGAAGTAAAATAAATCTAAAAATCGGTGAAATTTGAAGTGAATATAAATCTTCAGAAAATCTGGTGAAATTGGAAGTGAATATATAAGTCTTCAGAAAATCTGGTAGTAATTGAAATGAACATAAAATTAAAGATAATATGTTTAAATTGGAAGTGAATATAAATCTTAAGAAAATCTAATGAAATTTGAAGTAAATATAAATCCTAAAATTTTTTGATGAAATTTGATCGGAATATAAGTCTTCAAAAAATCTGGTGTAATTTGAAACGGATAAGTTTCGGAAAATTTAAGCGAAATTGAAGTAAACATAAATTATAATATAATATGATGAAATTTAGAAGTGAATATAAATCTTATGAAAATCTTTGATGAAATTCAGGAGTAAATATAAATCCTAAAAGATAAGTGAAATTTCAAGTGAATATAAGTTTAAGAAAATCATATGCAATTTGAAATAAAATATAAACCCTAAAAAACTCATGAAATTTGAAGTGAATATAAGTCTTCAAAATCTTGTGAAATTGGAGAGTGAATATTTAAATCTTGAGAAAAAGCAGAAATTGAAATGAACATAAATTTAAAGATAATGCAATTAAATTTGAAGTGACTATAAATCTTTAAAAATAAAGTGAAATTTGAAGTAAATATAAATCTAAAAAATCATGAAATTTGAAATGAATATAAGTCTTCAAAATCGTGAAATTTGAAGTGAATATATATAAGTCTTGAAACGGTAGACATTGAAATGAACATAAATTTAAAGATAATTTGATTAAATAAGTGAATATAAATCTTAAGAAAATCAGTGAAAGTTTAAGTGAATATAAATCTAAAAAATCCGATGAAATTTGAAGTGAATATAAGTCTTCAAAAATCTAAGAAATTGGAGCGAATATATAAGTCTTAGGAAAAGCTGTAGAAATTGAAATGAACATAAATTTAAAAATAATCACGATTAAATTAGAAGTGAATATAAATTTTAAGAAAATATGATGAAATTTGAAGTAAATATTTATCCTAAAAAATATGATGAAGTTTGGGCGAACATAAATTCGTAAAATCTTGTGAAAGTGGAAGTGAATGTATAAGTTTTAGGAAAATGCAGAAATTGAAATGAACATAAATTTAAAGATAATCGTTATATTTGAAGTGAATATAAATATTACAAAAAATCGGATGAAAATGAAGAAAATATAAATCCTTAAAATTTTATGAAATTTGAAATGAATATAAGTCTTGAAAAAATGGGTGAAATTTGGTGGATATAATCTTGGAAAATCGTGAAATTGAATGGACATAAATTTAAGATAATCGTTGAAGTTGGGTGGATAGAAAGTCTTGGAGAATGTGATTGAGTTTGGAGTAGGTATAAATCCTATTGAAACATGAGTTTGAGGTGAAATAAGTCTTCGGTAAAGTCACGCGGTGGAAGTTAGGGTGAATATGTGGGTCTTGGGAAATGCGGTGGAGTTGGAATGAGACATCAGCCCAAGAGATGTCTTGTTTTAGGTTTGAGTGAATATAAAGTCTTGAAGTCTAATTAATGATTTTGTGGTTAATTTAAATCCTAAAAAATGTGATGAAATTTGAGTGAATATAAGTCTTTGAAAATCGGTGGGGATTGCAGGTGAATATAACTCTTCAAAAATCAAGTGAAATTGAATGAACAAGAATTTAAAGATAATCGGTGAAATTTGAAGTGAATATAAATCTTTAGAAAATATGATGAAATTTGAAGTAAATATAAATCCTAAAAAAACTGATGAAATTTGAAGTGAATATAAATCTTCAGAAAATCTGGTGAAATTGGAAGTGAATATATAAGTCTTCAGAAAATCTGGTAGTAATTGAAATGAACATAAAATTAAAGATAATATGTTTAAATTGGAAGTGAATATAAATCTTAAGAAAATCTAATGAAATTTGAAGTAAATATAAATCCTAAAATTTTTTGATGAAATTTGATCGGAATATAAGTCTTCAAAAAATCTGGTGTAATTTGAACGGATATAAGTTTTCAGAAAATTTAGCGAAAATTGAAGTAAACATAAATTATAATATAATATGATGAAATTTGAAGTGAATATAAATCTTATGAAAATGCGATGAAATTTAAATATATAAATCCTAAAAGATAAGTGAAATTTCAAGTGAATATAAGTCTTCAGAAAATCATATGCAATTTGAAATAAATATAAACCCTAAAAAAACTCATGAAATTTGAAGTGAATATAAGTCTTCAAAAAATCTTGTGAAATTGGAAGTGAATATTTAAATCTTCAGAAAAACTGGTAGAAATTGAAATGAACATAAATTTAAAGATAATCTAATTAAATTAAAAGTGAATATAAATCTTAAGAAAATCTGATGAGTTTGAAGTAAATATAAAACCTAAAAAACTCTGATGAAATTTGAAGTGAATATAAGTCTTCAAAAAATCTGGTGAAGTTGGAAGTGAATATTTAAGTCTTCAGAAAAACTAGTAGAAATCTAAATGAACATAAATTTAAAGATAATCTGATTAAATTGGAAGTGACTATAAATCTTTAGAAAATATGATTAAATTTGAAGTAAATATAAATCCTAAAAAACTCTGGTGAATTTTGAGATGAATATAAGTCTTCAGAAATACTGGTAGAAATTAAATTAACATAAATTTAAAGAAAATCTGATTAAATTAGAAGTGAATATAAATATTAAGAAAATCTGATGAAATTTGAAGTAAATATAAATCCTAAAAAAATCTGATAAAATTTGAAGTGAATATAAGTCTTTAAAAAATCTGGTGAAATTGGAAGTGAATATATAATAAGTCTTCAGAAAAATTTGTAGAAATTGAAATGAACATAAATTTAAAGATAATCTGATTAAATTAGAAGTGAATATAAACCTTGAGAAAATCTGATGAAATTTGAAGTAAATATAAATCCTAAAAAAATCTGATGAATTTTGAGATGAATATAAGTCTTCAAAATGGTGAGTGGAAGTGAATATATAAGTCTTGGAAAAGGCGGTAGACATTGAAATGTTATAAATTTAAAGATAATCAAGTTAAATTAGAAGTGAATATAAATCTTAAGAAAATGATGAAGTTTAAGTAATTGAATGGTGTATAAGTCTTCAAAATGCGGTGAAATTGGAAGCGAATATATAAGTCTTGGAAAAGCTGGTAGAAATTGAAATGAACATAAATTTAAAGATAATCTGATTAAATTAAAGTGAATATAAATTTTAAAAAATCGATGAAATTTGAAGTAAATATTAATCTAAAAAAAATATGATGAAATTTAAGGCGAATATAAGTATTCGGAAAATCTGGGTGAAGTGGAGTGAATATAAGGTTTTGGGAAAATGCGGTGAAATTGAAATGAACATGAGTTTAAGATAATCGATTAAGTTGAAATTGAATATAAATATTAAAAGATTAGATGAAGATGGAGAAGATATAGATCATGAAAAAATTTGATGGAGTTTGGAGTGGATATAAGTCTTGGGAAATAGGTGAGATTTGGAATGGATATGGCTCTTTGAAGATCGGTGAAAAGTTGGAATGGACATGTGTTTAAAGGATAATCGTGAAAGTTTGAAGTGATATAAATCTTAAGAGAATGTGATGAAATTTGAGTGAGTAAGTCCTATCATGGGCTTGTGAAATTTGAAGTGAAATGAGTCTTGGCGATTAAGTCACGAAATTGGAATTGGGTGAATATATAGTCTTCGTGAAAAGTGGGGTAGAAATTGAATGAACATAAATTTAAAAGATAATCTGTTTGGAATTAGAAGTGAATATAAATCTTAAGAAATCTAATGTAATTTGTAGTTAATATCGTCTAAAAATGATAAAATTTGAAGTGAATATATAGAGTCTTTAGAAAATCGGTGAAATTTTGAGTGAATATAACTCTTCAAAGTATCTTGTACCAAATTGAGACAAAAGTTTAAAGATAATCTGTGAATTTGAGTGAATATAAATCTTTAGAAGAATGTGGTGAAATTTGAAGTGATATAAAGTCCTAAAAATGGGGTTTGGGTGAATATGAGTTTGGGTAAAAATTGGAGTGGAATTGGAAGGATATATATAAGTCTTGGGAGAATCAAATGCAGTGATTGAAATGAGACATAAATTTAGATGATAGTTTAAAGTTAGGGTGAATATAAATCTAAGAAATCTGGGTTTGCGGTTAGTAAATCCTAAGGAAGTAGATGAAGTTGTAGTGAATATAATCTTTAGAGATCGAGTTGGAGTTTTGGTGAATATGAACTTTCAAAAAAGTAATTGGTGGAAATTAGGAATGAGACAAAGATTTAGGGATAATCGATGAAATTTGAGTGAATATAATCATAATAAAATGTATGATGGAATTTGGAGTAAATGATCGAGAAAATCTGTGAAATTTGAGTGAATATAAGTCTTGGAAAATGGGTGAAATTGGAGTGAATATATAAGTTTTAGGAAAATCGTGAGAAATTGAAATGAACATAAATTTAAAGATAATCTGATTAAATTGAAAGTGAATATAAATCTTAAGAAAATCTAATGAAATTTGAAGTAAATATAAATCCTAAATTTTTTTGATGAAATTTGATCGGAATATAAGTCTTCAAAAAATCTGTTGTAATTTGAACGGATATAAGTGTTCGAGAAAAGGAATTTGCGAAAATGAATTAAACATAAATTATAATATAATATGTGAGTGAAATTTGAAGTGAATATAAATCTTATGAAAATGCGATGAAATTTGAGGTAAATATAAACCCTAAAAGAATCTGATGAAATTTCAAGTGAATATAAGTCTTCAGAAAATCATATGAAATTTGAAATAAATATAAATCCTAAAAAAACTCATGAAATTTGAAGTGAATATAAGTCTTCAAAAAATCTTGTGAAATTGGAAGTGAATATATAAGTCTTCAGAAAAACTGGTAGAAATTGAAATGAACATAAATTTAAAGATAATCTAATTATATTAAAAGTGAATATAAATCTTAAGAAAATCTGATGAAGTTTGAAGTAAATATAAAACCTAAAAAATTCTTATGAAATTTGAAGTGAATATAAGTCTTCTAAAAATCTGGTGAAGTTGGAAGTGAATATTTAAGTCTTAGAAAAGCGTAGAAATGAAATGAACAAATTTAAAGATAATCACATTAAATTGGAAGTGACTATAAATCTTTAAGAAAATCGATGAAATTTGAAGTAAATATAAATCCTAAAAATCTGTGAAATTTGAAATGAATATAAGTCTTCAAAAACTGTGAAATTGGAAGTGAATATATAAGTCTTGAAAAAGCAGTGACATTGAAATGAACATAAATTTAAAGATAATTTGATTAAATAAGAAGTGAATATAAATCTTAAGAAAATCTGATGAAAGTTTAAGTGAATATAAATCCTAAAAAAATCAGATGACATTTGAAGTGAATATAAGTCTTCAAAAATGCAGTGAAAAATTGAAGCGAATATATAAGTCTTAGGAAAACTGTTGAAATTAAAATGAACATAAATTTAAAGATAACTGATTAAATTAGAAGTGAATATAAATTTTAAGAAAATACGATGAAATTTGAGTAAATATTTATCCTAAAAAATATATGATGAAGTTTGAAAAGATAATATAAATCGAAAATCTGGTGAAAGTGGAAGTGAATATATGAAGTTTTCAAAAATCTAGTAGAAATTAAATGAACATAAATTTAAGATAATCGATTAAATTTTAAGTGAATGAAATATTAAAAAATCGGATGAAAATGAAGAAAATATAAAATCCTTAAAAATTTGATAAACTTGGATGTGAATATAGGTCTTGAAAATATGGTGAAATTTGATGAATATAATCTTTCGAAAAGGGTAAAATTGAAATGAACATATATTTAAAGATAATCGTGAAATTTGATGAATATAAATCTTAAAATATGATGAAATTTGAAGTAAATATAAATCCTATCATAAACTTATGAAATTTGAAGTAAAATAAGTCTTCGAGAAATGCGGTGAAATTGGAAGTGAATATATAATCTTCAGAAAATCTGGTAGAAATTGAAATGAACATAAATTTAAAGATAATCTGTTTAAATTGGAAGTGAATATAAATCTTAAGAAAATCTAATGTAATTTGTAGTTAATATAAATCCTAAAAAAATATGATAAAATTTGAAGTGAATATAAGTCTTTAGAAAATCTGGTGAAATTTTTGGTGAATATAACTCTTCAAATAATCACCGTAAATTGAATGGACAAAATTTAAATATGATCTTGAAATTTAGGTGAATATAAATCTTTAAGAAAATATGATGAAATTTGAAGTAAATATAAATCCTAAAAATGGGTGAATTTGAAGTGAATATAAGTCTTAGGAAAATCTGTGGTGAGGATTGAAGCGATATATAGGTCTTGGGAAATGCGGTAGTGATTGAAATGAACATAAATTTAAAGATAACGTTTTGATTGGAGTGAATATAAAGTCTTAAGAAAATCTGAGTGAAATTTGTAGTTAATATAGATCCTAAAAAAAATGATAAAATTTGTAGTGGATATGATCTTTGGAGATCTTGGTGAATTTTTGAGTGAATATAACACTCAAAATCATGGTAAAATTGAAATGAACAAAAATTTAAGGATAATCGATGAAATTTAAGTGAATATAATCATAATAAAAATGTGATGAAATTTGAAGTAAATAAATCCGAAAAAATCGATGAGTTTGAGTGAATATAAGTCTTGAGAAAATCTTAGAATTGGAATTGGAAGTGAATATATAGGTTTGAAATGCGGTAGAAATTGAAATGAACATAAATTTAAAGATAATCTGATTAAATTGAAAGTGAATATAAATCTTAAGAAAATCTAATGAAATTTGAAGTAAATATAAATCCTAAATTTTTGATGAAATTTGAAGTGATATAAGTCTTAAAATCGTTGAAATTTGAAGCGGATATAAGTGTTCGAGAAAATTTGGAAGTGAATTAAACATAAATTATAATATAATATGATGAAATTTGAAGTGAATATAAATCTTTATGAAATGCGATGAAATTTGAGGTGAATATAAACCTAAAAGAATAAATTGAAATTTCAAGTGAATATAAGTCTGAAAAATCATATGAAATTTGAAATAATATAAATCCTAAAAACTCATGAAATTTGAAGTGAATATAAGTCTTCAAAATCTTGTGAAATTGGAAGTGAATATATAAGTCTTGGAAAAGCGGTAGAAATTGAAATGAACATAAATTTAAAGATAATCTAATTATATTAAGAAGTGAATATAAATCTTAAAAATCACGTTGAAGTTTGAGTAGATATAAACCTAAAAGTTCTTGTGAAATTTGAAGTGAATATAGGTCTTCAAAATCTGGTGAGTTGGAGTGAATATTTAAGTCTTGGGAAAAATCGGTGGAATTGAGAATGAACATGATTTAAAGAATAATCTAGATTAAATTGGAGTGACTAAATCTTTAGAAAATCATGAAATTTGAGTAAATATAAGTCCTAAAAATGGGTGAAATTTGAAATGAATATAAGTCTTCAAAATGCGGTGAAATTGGAGGTGAATATATAAGTCTTGAAAAGCGGTGAACATTGAAATGAACATAAATTTAAAGATAATTTGAAATAAAGAAGTGAATATAAATCTTAAGAAAATCGTGAAAGTTTAAGTGAATATAAATCCTAAAAAAATCGGATGAAATTTGAGTGAATATAGTCTTCAAAAATAAGGTGAAATTGGGCGAATATAAGTCTTAAAGAAAAATCTGGTTGAAATTGAAATGAACATAAGATTTAAAGATAATCAGATTAAATTAGAGTGAATATAAATTTTTAAGAAAATCTGATGAAATTTGAAGTAAATGTTATCCTAAAAAATATGATGAAGTTTGGGCGAATATAAGTATTCAGAAAATGCGTTGAAAGTGGAAGTGAATATATAAGTTTCAAAAATCTAGTAGAAATTAAAATGAACATAAATTTAAAGATAATCTGATTAAATTTTAAGTGAATATAAATATTAAAAAAATCGGATGAAAAATGAAGAAAATATAAATCCTTAAAAAATTTGATGAAACTTGATGTGAATATAGGTCTTCAGAAAATATGGTGAAATTTTGAGTGAATATAACTCTTTCGAAAAATCTGGTAAAAATTGAAATCAACATATATTTAAAGATAATCTGATGAAATTTGAAGTGAATATAAATCTTAAGAAAATAGATGAATTTGAGTAAATATAAATCTATCATAAACTTATGAAATTTGAAGTAAAAATAAGTCTTCAGTAAATCTGGTGAAATTGGAAGTGAATATATAAGTCTTCAGAAAATCTGGTAGTAATTGAAATGAACATAAATTTAAAGATAATCTGTTTAAATTGGAAGTGAATATAAATCTTAAGAAAATCTAATGTAATTTGTAGTTAATATAAATCCTAAAAAAATATGATAAAATTTGTAGTGAATATAATCTTTAGAAGATCTGGTGAAATTTTTAGTGAATATAACTTTTCAAAAAAATCATGGTAAAAATTGAAATGAACAAAAATTTAAGGATAATCTGATGAAATTTGAAGTGAATATAATCATAATAAAATATGATGAAATTTGAAGTAAATATAAATCCGAAAAAAATCTGATGAAATTTGAAGTGAATATAAGTCTTCAGAAAATCTGGTGAAATTGGAAGTGAATATATAAGTTTTAAGAAAATCTGGTAGAAATTGAAATGAACATAAATTTAAAGATAATCTGATTAAATTGAAAGTGAATATAAATCTTAAGAAAATCTAATGAAATTTGAAGTAAATATAAATCCTAAATTTTTTTGATGAAATTTGATCGGAATATAAGTCTTCAAAAAATCTGTTGTAATTTGAACGGATATAAGTGTTCAGAAAATTTAGCGAAAATTGAATTAAACATAAATTATAATATAATATGATGAAATTTGAAGTGAATATAAATCTTATGAAAATGCGATGAAATTTGAGGTAAATATAAACCCTAAAAGAATCTGATGAAATTTCAAGTGAATATAAGTCTTCAGAAAATCATATGAAATTTGAAATAAATATAAATCCTAAAAAAACTCATGAAATTTGAAGTGAATATAAGTCTTCAAAAAATCTTGTGAAATTGGAAGTGAATATATAAGTCTTCAGAAAAACTGGTAGAAATTGAAATGAACATAAATTTAAAGATAATCTAATTATATTAAAAGTGAATATAAATCTTAAGAAAATCTGATGAAGTTTGAAGTAAATATAAAACCTAAAAAATTCTTATGAAATTTGAAGTGAATATAAGTCTTCTAAAAATCTGGTGAAGTTGGAAGTGAATATTTAAGTCTTCAGAAAAACTGGTAGAAATTGAAATGAACATAAATTTAAAGATAATCTGATTAAATTGGAAGTGACTATAAATCTTTAGAAAATCTGATGAAATTTGAAGTAAATATAAATCCTAAAAAAATCTGATGAAATTTGAAATGAATATAAGTCTTCAAAAAATCTGGTGAAATTGGAAGTGAATATATAAGTCTTCAGAAAAACTGGTAGACATTGAAATGAACATAAATTTAAAGATAATTTGATTAAATAAGAAGTGAATATAAATCTTAAGAAAATCTGATGAAAGTTTAAGTGAATATAAATCCTAAAAAAATCAGATGAAATTTGAAGTGAATATAAGTCTTCAAAAAATCTGGTGAAATTGGAAGCGAATATATAAGTCTTCAGAAAAACTGGTTGAAATTGAAATGAACATAAATTTAAAGATAATCTGATTAAATTAGAAGTGAATATAAATTTTTAAGAAAATCAGATGAAATTTGAATTAAATATTTATCCTAAAAAAATATGATGAAGTTTGAAGCGAATATAAGTATTCAGAAAATCTGGTGAAAGTGGAAGTGAATATATAAGTTTTCAAAAAATCTAGTAGAAATTAAAATGAACATAAATTTAAAGATAATCTGATTAAATTTTAAGTGAATATATATATTAAAAAAATCGGATGAAAAATGAAGAAAATATAAATCCTTAAAAAATTTGATGAAACTTGATGTGAATATAGGTCTTCAGAAAATATGGTGAAATTTTGAGTGAATATAACTCTTTCGAAAAATCTGGTAAAAATTGAAATGAACATATATTTAAAGATAATCTGATGAAATTTGAAGTGAATATAAATCTTAAGAAAATATGATGAAATTTGAAGTAAATATAAATCCTATCATAAACTTATGAAATTTGAAGTAAAAATAAGTCTTCAGTAAATCTGGTGAAATTGGAAGTGAATATATAATCTTCAGAAAATCTGGTAGAAATTGAAATGAACATAAATTTAAAGATAATCTGTTTAAATTGGAAGGGAATATAAATCTTAAGAAAATCTAATGTAATTTGTAGTTAATATAAATCCTAAAAAAATATGATAAAATTTGTAGTGAATATAATCTTTAGAAGATCTGGTGAAATTTTTAGTGAATATAACTTTTCAAAAAAATCATGGTAAAAATTGAAATGAACAAAAATTTAAGGATAATCTGATGAAATTTGAAGTGAATATAATCATAATAAAATATGATGAAATTTGAAGTAAATATAAATCCGAAAAAAATCTGATGAAATTTGAAGTGAATATAAGTCTTCAGAAAATCTGGTGAAATTGGAAGTGAATATATAAGTTTTCAGAAAATCTGGTAGAAATTGAAATGAACATAAATTTAAAGATAATCTGATTAAATTGAAAGTGAATATAAATCTTAAGAAAATCTAATGAAATTTGAAGTAAATATAAATCCTAAATTTTTGATGAAATTTGATCGGATATAAGTCTTCAAAATGCATTTGTAATTTGAACGGATATAAGTGTTTAGGAATTTAGCGAAATTGAATTAAACATAAATTATAATATAATGTATTGAAATTTGAAGTGAATATAAATCTTATGAAAATGCGATGAAATTTGAGGTAAATATAAACCTAAAGATCGGTGGAATTTCAAGTGAATATAAGTCTTCAGAAAATCATATGAAATTTGAAATAAATATAAATCCTAAGAAAATCTGATGAAGTTTGAAGTAAATATAAAACCTAAAAAATTCTTATGAAATTTGAAGTGAATATAAGTCTTCTAAAAATCTGGTGAAGTTGGAAGTGAATATTTAAGTCTTCAGAAAAACTGGTAGAAATTGAAATGAACATAAATTTAAAGATAATCTGATTAAATTGGAAGTGACTATAAATCTTTAGAAAATCGATGAAATTTGAGTAAATATAAATCCTAAAAAATGGGTGAAATTTGAAATGAATATAAGTCTTCAAAATGCGGTGAAATTGGAGTGAATATATAAGTCTTGAGCGGTGAGACATTGAAATGAACATAAATTTAAAGATAATTTGATTAAATAAGAAGTGAATATAAATCTTAAGAAAATCGTGAAAGTTTAAGTGAATATAAATCCTAAAAAAATCAGATGAAATTTGAAGTGAATATAAGTCTTCAAAAAATCTGGTGAAATTGGAAGCGAATATATAAGTCTTCAGAAAAACTGGTTGAAATTGAAATGAACATAAATTTAAAGATAATCTGATTAAATTAGAAGTGAATATAAATTTTTAAGAAAATCAGATGAAATTTGAAGTAAATATTTATCCTAAAAAAATATGATGAAGTTTGAAGCGAATATAAGTATTCAGAAAATCTGGTGAAAGTGGAAGTGAATATATAAGTTTTCAAAAAATCTAGTAGAAATTAAAATGAACATAAATTTAAAGATAATCTGATTAAATTTTAAGTGAATATATATATTAAAAAAATCGGATGAAAAATGAAGAAAATATAAATCCTTAAAAAATTTGATGAAACTTGATGTGAATATAGGTCTTGAGGAAAATGGTGAAGGTGAAGTGAATATAACTCTTCAGAAAATCGGTGAAATTGAAATGAACATATGTTTAAAGATAATCGATGAAATTTGAAGTGAATATAAATCTTAAGAAAATATGATGAAATTTGAAGTAAATAAGATCTATCATAAACTTATGAAATTTGAAGTGAAATAAGTCTTGATGAAATCGGTGAAAGTTGGAGTGAATATATAATCTTGGAAAATCGGTGAAATTGAAATGAACATAAATTTAAAGATAATGCTTTTAAATTGGAGGAATATAAATCTTAAGAAAATCTAATGTAATTTGTAGTTAATATAAATCCTAAAAAATATGATAAAATTTGTAGTGAATATAATCTTTAGAAGATCCGGTGAAATTTTGAGTGAATATAATTTTCAAAAATCATGGTAAAATTGAATGAACAAAAATTTAAGGATAATCGATGAAATTTGAAGTGAATATAATCATAATAAAATATGATGAAATTTGAAGTAAATATAAATCAGAAAAATCAATGAAATTTGAAGTGAATATAAGTCTTGAAAATCGGTGAAATTGAAGTGAATATAAGTTTTAAAAATCGGTGAAATTGAAATGAACATAAATTTAAAGATAATCTGATTAAATTGAAAGTGAATATAAATCTTAAGAAAATCTAATGAAATTTGAAGTAAATATAAATCCTAAATTTTTTTGATGAAATTTGATGGAATAGAAGTCTTCAAAAATGCATTGTAATTTGAGCGGATATAAGTGTTCGAAAATTTGCGAAATTGAATTAAACATAAATTATAATATAATATGATGAAATTTGAAGTGAATATAAATCTTATGAAAATGATGAAATTTGAGGTAAATATAAATCCTAAAAGAATCTGATGAAATTTCAAGTGAATATAAGTCTTCAGAAAATCATATGAAATTTGAAATAAATATAAATCTTAAAAAAACTCATGAAATTTGAAGTGAATATAAGTCTTCAAAAAATCTTGTGAAATTGGAAGTGAATATATAAGTCTTCAGAAAAACTGGTAGAAATTGAAATGAACATAAATTTAAAGATAATCTAATTAAATTAGAAGTGAATATAAATATTAAGAAAATCTGATGAAGTTTGAAGTAAATATAAAACCTTAAAAACTCTGATGAAATTTGAAGTGAATATAAGTCTTCTAAAAATCTGGTGAAGTTGGAAGTGAATATTTAAGTCTTCAGAAAAACTGGTAGAAATTGAAATGAACATAAATTTAAAGATAATCTGATTAAATTAGAAGTGAATATAAACCTTGAGAAAATCTGATGAAATTTGAAGTAAATATAAATCCTAAAAAATGAATGAAATTTGAAATGAATATAAGTCTTCAAAAATCGGTGAAATTGGAAGTGAATATATAAGTCTTAGGAAAAGCGGTGAACATTGAAATGAACATAAATTTAAAGATAATTTGATTAAATAAGAAGTGAATATAAATCTTAAGAAAATCTGATGAAAGTTTAAGTGAATATAAATCCTAAAAAAATCAGATGAAATTTGAAGTGAATATAAGTCTTCAAAAAATCTGGTGAAATTGGAAGCGAATATATAAGTCTTCAGAAAAACTGGTTGAAATTGAAATGAACATAAATTTAAAGATAATCTGATTAAATTAGAAGTGAATATAAATTTTTAAGAAAATCTGATGAAATTTGAAGTAAATATTAATCCTAAAAAAATATGATGAAATTTGAAGCGAATATAAGTATTCAGAAAATCTGGTGAAAGTGGAAGTGAATATATAAGTTTTCAAAAAATCTAGTAGAAATTAAAATGAACATAAATTTAAAGATAATCTGATTAAATTTTAAGTGAATATAAATATTAAAAAAATCGGATGAAAAATGAAGAAAATATAAATCCTTAAAAAATTTGATGAAACTTGATGTGAATATAGGTCTTGAGAAATATGGGTGATAACTCTTTCGAAAATTTGAAATTGAAAAATTAACATAATCAGAAATCGAAGTGAATTAAATCTTAAGAAAATATCATGAAATTTGATAAATATCAATTATAAGTTTGGAGTTAAGTCAAAAACCTTGTGAATTTGGAAGTGATTATAATGTCTTAATAATCTCAGAAATTGAAATGAACATAAATTTAAAGATAATAGATTAAATTGGGTGGTATAAATCTGGAAATGAAGAAGGTCCTAAAAAATTTGTTGGGAATATAAGTCTTACGAAAATATGGTGAATTTTGGTGAATATAAGTCTTCGAAAAATACGCTAAAATTGAAATGAACATAAATTAAAGATAATCGATGAAATTTGAAGTGAATATAAATCTTAAGAAAATATGATGAAATTTGAAGTAAATATAAATCCTAAAAAAAACTTATGAAATTTGAAGTGAAAATAAGTCTTAAGTAAATCTGGTGAAATTGGAAGTGAATATATAAGTCTTCAGAAAGTCTGGTAGAAATTGAAATAAACATAAATTTAAAGGTAATCTGTTTAAATTGGAAGTGAATATAAATCTTAAGAAAATCTAATGAAATTTGTAGTTAATATAAATCCTAAAAAAATCTAATAAAATTTGAAGTGAATATAAGTCTTTAGAAAATCTGGTGAAATTTTTAGTGAATATAACTCTTTAAAAAAATCTGGTAAAAATTGAAATGAACAAAAAGTTAAAGATAATCTGATGAAATTTGAAGTGAATATAAATCTTAACAAAATATGATGAAATTTGAAGTAAATATAAATCCTAAGAAAATCTGATGAAATTTGAAGTGAATATAAGTCTTCGGAAAATTTGGTGAAATTGGAAGTGAATATATAAGTTTTCAGAAAATCTGGTAGAAATTGAAATGAACATAAATTTAAAGATAATCTGATTAAATTAAAAGTGAATATAAATCTTAAGAAAATCTGATGAAGTTTGAAGTAAATATAAAACCTTAAAAACTCTGATGAAATTTGAAGTGAATATAAGTCTTCTAAATATCTGGTGAAGTTGGAAGTGAATATTTAAGTCTTCAGAAAAACTGGTAGAAATTGAAATGAACATAAATTTAAAGATAATCTGATTAAATTGGAAGTGACTATAAATCTTTAGAAAATCTGATGAAATTTGAAGTAAATATAAGTCTAAAACTCGATGAAATTTGAAGTGAATATAAGTCTTCAAAAAATGTGGTGAAATTGGAAGTGAATATATAAGTCTTCAGAAATACTGGTAGAAATTAAATTAACATAAATTTATAGATAATCTGATTAAATTAGAAGTGAATATAAACCTTGAGAAAACTGATGAAATTTGAAGTAAATATAAATCCTAAAAAAACTGATGAAATTTGAAGTGAATATAAGTCTTCAAAAAATCTGGTGAAATTGGAAGTGAATATATAAGTCTTCAGAAAAACTGGTAGAAATTGAAATGAACATAAATTTAAAGATAATCTGATTAAATTAGAAGTGAATATAAATCTTATGAAAATTTGATGAAATTTTAAGTAAATATAAATCCTAAAACAATATGATGAAATTTGAAGTGAATATATCTCTTCAGAAAATCTGGTGAAATTGGAAGTGAATATATAATTCTTGAGAATCCGGTAGAAATTGAAATGAACATAAATTTAAAGATAATCTGATTAAATTAGAAGTGATATAAATCTTCAGAAAATCTGATGAAATTGGAAGTAAATATAAATCCTAAAAAAATATGATGAAATTTGAAGTGAATATAAGTCTTCAAAAAATCTTGTGAAATTGGAAGTGAATATATAAGTCTTCAGAAAACTGGTAGACATTGAAATGAACATAAATTTAAAGATAATCTGATTAAATTAGAAGTGAATATAAATCTTAAGAAAATCTGATGAAAGTTTAAGTAAATATGAATCCTAAAAAAATAAAATGAAATTTGAAGTGAATATAAGTCTTCAAAAAATCTGGTGAAATTGGAAGCGAATATATAAGTCTTCAGAAAATCCGGTAGAAATTGAAATGAACATAAATTTAAAGATAATATGATTAAATTAGAATTGAATATAAATCTTCAGAAAATCTGATGAAATTTGAAGTAAATATAAATCCTAAAAGAATCTGATGAAATTTGAAGTGAATATAAGTCTTCAAAAAATCTGATGAAATTGGAAGTGAATATATAACTCTTCAGAAAAACTGGTAGAAATTGAAATGAACATAAATTTAAAGATAATCTGATTAAATTTGAAGTGAATATAAATTTTTAAGAAAATATGATGAAATTTGAAGTAAATATAAATCCTAAAAAATTTGATGAAATTTGAAGTGCATATTACTCTTCAGAAAATCTTGTGAAAATTGAAGTGAACATTAATCTTAATATAATCTGATGAAATTCGAAGTAAATATAAATATTAAAAAAATCGGATGAAAAATGAAGAAAATATAAATCCTTAAAAAATTTGATGAAACTTGATGTGAATATAGGTCTTCAGAAAATATGGTGAAATTTTGAGTGAATATAACTCTTTCGAAAAATCTGGTAAAAATTGAAATTAACATAAATTTAAAGATAATCTGATGAAATTTGAAGTGAATATAAATCTTAAGAAAATATGATGAAATTTGAAGTAAATATAAATCCTAAAAAAAACTTATGAAATTTGAAGTGAAAATAAGTCTTCAATAAATCTGGTGAAATTGGAAGTGATTATATATGTCTTCAGAAAATCTGGTAGAAATTGAAATGAACATAAATTTAAAGATAATCTGATTAAATTGGAAGTGAATATAAATCTTAAGAAAATCTGATGAAATTTGAAGTAAATATAAATCCTAAAAAATCTGATAAAATTTGAAGTGAATATAAGTCTTCAAAAAATCTGGTGAAATTGGAAGTGAATATATAAGTCTTCAGAAAAACTGGTAGAAATTGAAATGAACATAAATTTAAAGATAATCTGATTAAATTAGAAGTGAATATAAACCTTGAGAAAATCTGATGAAATTTGAAGTAAATATAAATCCTAAAAAAATTTGATGAAATTTGAAATGAATATAAGTCTTCAAAAAATCTGGTGAAATTGGAAGTGAATATATAAGTCTTCAGAAAATCTGGTAGACATTGAAATGAACATAAATTTAAAGATAATCTGATTAAATTGGAAGTGAATATGTATCTTAAGAAAATCTGATAAAAGTTTAAGTAAATATAAATCCTAAAAAAATCAGATGAAATTTGAAGTGAATATAATTTTTCAAAAAATCTTGTGAAATTGGAAGCGAATATTCAAGTCTTCAGAAAAACTGGTAGAAATTCAAATGAACATAAATTTAAAGATAATCTGTTTAAATTAGAAGTGAATATAAATTTTTAAGAAAATCTGATGAAATTTGAAGTAAACATTAATCCTAAGAAAATATGATGAAATTTGAAGCGAATATAAGTATTCAGAAAATCTGGTGAAAGTGGAAGTGAATATATAAGTTTTCAAAAAATCTAGTAGAAATTAAAATGAACATAAATTTAAAGATAATCTGATTAAATTTTAAGTGAATATAAATATTAAAAAAATCGGATGAAAAATGAAGAAAATATAAATCCTTAAAAAATTTGATGAAACTTGATGTGAATATAGGTCTTCAGAAAATATGGTGAAATTTTGAGTGAATATAACTCTTTCGAAAAATCTGGTAAAAATTGAAATTAACATAAATTTAAAGATAATCTGATGAAATTTGAAGTGAATATAAATTTTTAAGAAAATCTGATGAAATTTGAAGTAATCCTAAAAAAACTATGAATTGGAATTTGAAGATAAGTCTTGATAATCGGTGAAATTGGAAGTGATTATATATGTGTTCAGAAAGTCTGGTAGATATTGAAATGAACATAAATTTAAAGGTAATCTGTTTAAATTTGAAGTGAATATAAATCTTAAGAAAATCTAATGAAATTTGTAGTTAATATAAATCCTAAAAAAATCTAATAAAATTTGAAGTGAATATAAGTCTTTAGAAAATCTGGTGAAATTTTTATAAATATAACTCTTCTAAAAAATCTGGTAAAAATTGAAATGAACAAAAATTTAAAGATAATCTGATGAAATTTGAAGTAAATATAAATCTTAAGAAAATATGATGAAATTTGAAGTAAATATAAATCCTAAGAAAATCAGATGAAATTTGAAGTGAATATAAGTCTTCAGAAAATCTGGTGAAATTGGAAGTTAATATATAAGTCTTCAGAAAAATCTGGTAAGAATTGAAATGAACATAAATTTAAAGATAATCTGATGAAATTTGAAGTGAATATAAATCTTAAGAAAATATGATGAAATTTGAAGTAAATATAAATCCTAAAAAAAACTTATGAAATTTGACGTGAAAATAAGTCTTCAGTAAATCTGGTGAAATTGGAAGTGAATATATAAGTCTTCAGAAAGTCTGGTAGAAATTGAAATGAACATAAATTTAAAGGTAATCTGTTTAAATTGGAATGAATATAAATCTTAAGAAAATCTAATGAAATTTGTAGTTAATATAAATCCTAAAAAAATCTAATAAAATTTGAAGTGAATATAAGTGTTTAGAAAATCTGGTGAAATTTTTAGTGAATATAACTCTTCAAAAAAATCTGGTAAAAATTGAAATGAACAAAAATTTAAAGATAATCTGATGAAATTTGAAGTAAATATAAATCTTAAGAAAATATGATGAAATTTGAAGTAAATATAAATCCTAAGAAAATCAGATGAAATTTGAAGTGAATATAAGTCTTCAGAAAATCTGGTGAAATTGGAAGTGAATATATAAGTTTTCAGAAAATCTGGTAGAAATTGAAATGAACATAAATTTAAAGATAATCTGATTCAATTGGAAGTGAATATAAATCTTAAAAAAATCTGATGAAATTTGAAGTAAATATAAATCCTAAAAAAATTTGATAAAATTTGAAGTGAATATAAGTCTTTAGAAAATCTGGTGAAATTTTTAGTGAATATAACTATACAAAAAAATCTGGTAAATATTGAAATTAACAAAAATTTAAAGATAATCTGATGAAATTTGAAGTGAATATAAATCTTAAGAAAATATGATGAAATTTGAAGGAAATATAAATCCTAAAAAAAACTTATGAAATTTGAAGTGAATATAAGTCTTCAAAGATTCTGGTGAAATTGGAAGTGAATATATAAGTCTTCAGAAAAACTGGTAGAAATTGAAATGAACATAAATTTAAAGGTAATCTGTTTAAATTGGAAGTGAATATAAATCTTAAGAAAATCTAATGAAATTTGTAGTTAATATGAATCCTAAAAAAATCTAATAAAATTTGAAGTGAATATAAGTCTTCAAAAATTGAATGGATATAAGTGTTCAGAAAATTTAGTGACAATTGAAGTAAACATAAATTTTAATATAATATGAGGAAATTTGAAGTGAATATAAATCTTATGAAAATGCCATGAAATTTGAGGTAAATTTAAATCCTAAAAGAATCTGATGAAATTTCAAGTGAATATAAGGCTTCAGAAAATCATATGAAATTTGGAGTAAAAATAAATCCTAAAAAAATCTGACGAAATTTGAAGTGAATGTAAGTCTTCAAAAAATCTGGTGAAATTGTAAGTGAATATATAAGTCTTCAGAAAAACTAGTAGAAATTGAAATGAACATAAATATAAAGATAATCTGATTAAATTGGAAGTGATTATAAATCTTAAGAAAATCTGATGAAATTTGAAGTAAATATAAATCTTAAAAACATCTGATGAAATTTGAAGTGAATATAAGTCTTCAAAAAATCTGGTGACATTGGAAGTGAATATATAAGTCTTCAGAGAAACTGGTAGAAATTAAATTAACATAAATTGAAAGAAAATCTGATTAAATTAGAAGTGAATATAAATAATAAGAAAATCTGATGAAATTTGAAGTAAATATAAATCCTAAAAAAATCTGGTGAAATTTGAAGTGAATATAAGTCTTCAAAAAATCTGGTGAAATTGGAAGTGAATATATAAGTCTTCTGAAAAACTGGTAGAAATTGAAATGAACATAAATTTATAGATAATCTGATTAAATTAGAAGTGAATATAAACCTTGAAAAACGGATGAAATTTGAAGTAAATATAAATCCTAAAAAGCGGTGAAATTTGAAGTGAATATAAGTCTTCAAAATCTAGTGAAATTGGAGTGAATATATAGTCTTTGGAAAACTGGTGAAATTGGAATGAGACATAAATTTAAGAGATAATGGGATTAAATTAGGTGAATATAAATCTTAAGAAAATTTGATGAAATTTTAAGTGAATATAAATCCTAAAACAATCGATGAAATTTGAGTGAATATATCTCTTGGAAAATGCTGTGAAATTGGAGTGAATATATAATTCTTGAGAAATCAGTTGAAATTGAAATGAACATAAATTTAAAGATAATCTGATTAAATTAGAAGTGAATATAAATCTTCAGAAAATCTGATGAAATTGGAAGTAAATATACATCCTAAAAAAATATGATGAAATTTGAAGTGAATATAAGTCTTCAAAAAATCTGGTGAAATTGGAAGTGAATATATAAGTCTTCAGAAAAACTGGTAGAAATTAAAATGAACATAAATTTAAAGATAATATGATTAAATTAGAAGTGAATATAAATCTTAAGAAAATCTGATGAACTTTGAAGTAAATATAAATCCTAAAACAATCTGATTAAATTAGAAGTGAATATAAATCTTAAGAAAATCTGATGAAATTGGAAGTGAATATATAATTCTTCAGAAAATCCAGTAGAAATTGAAATGAACATAAATTTAAAGATAATCTGATTAAATTAGAATTGAATATAAATCTTCAGAAAATCTGATGAAATTTGAAGTAAATATAAATCCTAAAAGAATCTGATGAAATTTGAAGTGAATATAAGTCTTCAAAAGAATCTAATTAAATTGGAAGTGAATATAAATTTTTAAGAAAATCTGATGAAATTTGAAGTAAATATAAATCCTAAAAAATTTGATGAAATTTGAAGTGCATATAACTCTTCAGAAAATCTTGTGAAAATTGAAGTGAACATTAATCTTAATATAATCTGATGAAATTCGAAGTAAATATAAATCTTAAAAAAATCTGATGAAATATGAGGTGAATATAAGTCTTCAGAAAATCTGGTGAAATTCAAGATGAATATAACTCTTCAGAAATTCAGGTAAAAATTGAAATGAACATAAGTTTAAAGATAAGCTGATTAAATTTGAAGTGAATATAAATCTTAAGAAAATATGATGAAATTTGAATTAAATAAAAAATCCTAAAATAAACTTATGTAATTTGAAGTAATTATAAATCTTCAGAAAATCTTATGAAATTTAAAGTGAATATAAGTTTTCAGAAAATATGGTGTAAAATTGAAGTAAACGTAAATTTTCAAAAAATCTGGTAAAAATTTAAATGAACCCAAATTTAAAGATAATATGATGAAATTTAAAGTGAAAATAAATCTTAAGAAAATTTGATGAAATTTGAAGTTAATATAAATCCTAAAATAAAATGATGAAATTTGAAGTGAACATACGTCTTCCAATAATATGATGAAATCATAAGTGAATATAAGTCTTCAAAAAATCTGGTGAAAATTGAATTGAACATTAATCTTAATATAATCTGATGAAATTAAAAGTGAATAAAAATCTTAAGAAAAGCTGATGAAATTTGAAGAAAATATAAATCTTAAAAAAATCTGATGAAATTTGAAGTGAATATAAGACTTCAGCAAATCCGGTAAAATTTGAAGTGCATATTAGTCTTCAGAAAATCTGGTGAAAATCGAAGTGAACATTAATCTAAATATAATCGGATGAAATTTGAAGTGAATATAAATCTTAAGAGAATCTGATGAAATTTGAATTGAATTTAGGTCTTCAGAAAATCTGGTGAAATTCAAGATGAACAAAAGTCTTCAAAAAATCTGGTTAAATTTAAAGATAATCTCATTAAGTTTGAAGTGAATATCAATCTTAAGAAAATATGATGAAATTTTAATTGAATATAAATCTTAAGAAAGTCTTATGAAATTTGAAGTAAATATAAATCCTAACAAAATATGAAGAAATTTGAAGTGAACATACGTCTTCAGAAAATATATTGAAATCATACGTGAATATTAGTCTTCAGAAAATCTGGTGAAAATGGAAGTGAACATAAATCTTAATATAATCTGGTGAAATTAAAATTGAATACAAATCTTAAGAAAATCTGATGAAATTTGAAGTAAATATAAATCTCAAAATATCTGATGAAATTTGAACTGAATATAAGTCTTTAGAAAATCCGGTAGAATTTTAAGTGCATTTATGTCTTTAGAAAATCTGGTGAAATTTAAAGTGGACATTAATCTTAATATAATCTATTGAAATTTGAAGTGAATATAAATCTTAAGAAAGTTTGACGAATTTTGAATTCAATATAAGTCTTCAATATAAAGTGAATATAAGTCTTTAGAAACATCTGGTGAAAATTGAAATAAACATAAATTTAAAGATAATATGATGAAATTTAAAGTGAATATAAATCTTAGGAAAATGTGATGAAATTTGAAGTAAATATAATTCCTAAAAAAATATGATGAAATTTGAAGTGAACGTACGTCTTCATAAAATATGATGAAATCATAAGTGAATATAAGTCTTTAGAAATTCTGGTGAAAATTGAAGTGAACATAAATCTTAATATAATCTGATGAAAATAAAAGTGAATATAAATCTTAAGAAAATCTGATGAAATTTGAAGAAAATATAAATCCTAAAAAAATCTGATGAAATTTGAAGTGAATATAACTCTTCAGAAAATCCGGTAAAATTATAAGTGCATATAAGTCTTCAGAAAATCTGGTGAAAATTTAAGTGAACATTAATCTTAATATAATCTGATGAAATTCGAAGTGAATATAAATCTTAAGAAAATTTGATGAAATATGAGGTGAATATAAGTCTTCAAAAAATCTGGTGAAATTCAAGATGAATATAAGTCTTTAGAAATTCTGGTAACAATTGAAATGAACATAAGTTTACAGATAATCTGATTAAATTTGAAGTGAATATAAATTTTAAGAAAATATGATGAAATTTGAATTAAATAAAAATCCTAAAATAAACTAACGAAATTTGAAGTAATTATAAATCTTCAGAAAATCTGATGAAATTTAAAGTGAACATAAGCCTTCAGAAAATATGGTGAAAATTGAAGTAAACTTAAATCTTCAGAAAATCTGGTAAAATCGAAATGAACCCAAATTTAAAGATAATATGTTGAAATTTAAAGTGAATGTAAATCATAAGAAAATCTTATGAAATTTGAAGTAAATATAAATCCTAAAAAAACTGATGAAATTTGAAGTGAACATACGTCTTCAGAAAATATGATGAAATCATAAGTGAATATAAATCTTCAGAAAATCTGGTGAAAATTTAAGTGAACATAAATCTTAATATAATCTGATGAAATTAAAAGTGAATATAAATCTTAAGAAAATCAGATGAAATTTGAAGAAAATATTAATCCTTAAAAAATTTGATGAAATTTGAAGTGAGTACCAGTCTTCAGAAATTCCTGTAAAATTTGAAGTGCATTTAAGTCTTTTGAAAATCTGGTAAAAATTGAAGTGAATATAAGTCTTGATGATATTCCAATATAATCGATGAAATTGAGTGAATATCTTAAGAAAATCAGAGAGTTGAGTGAATTAAGGTCTTGAGAAAATATGGTGAAATTCAGTGGCGTAAGTCTTGGGAAATCGGTGAAATTTGAATGAGGAATTTAAACATAATATGATGAAATTTACAGTGAATATAAATCTTAAGAAAATGTGATGACATTTGAAGTAAATATAAATCCTAAAAAAATCGGATGAAATTTGAAGTGAACATACGTCTTCCAATAATATGATTAAATCATAAGTGAATATAAGTCTTTCGGAAATCTGGTGGGCGGGTGAAATAAATCTTAATATAATGCGATGAAATTAAAGTGAATATAAATCTTTAAAAATCGTTGAAATTTGAAGAAAATATAAATCTAAAAAATCGTGAAATTTGGTGAATATAATTCTTGAGAAAATCCTGTAAAAATTGAATTGCATATAAGTATTCAGAAAATCTGATGAAATTGAAGTGAACATTAATCTTAATATAATCTGATGAAATTTGAAGTGAATATAAATCTTAAGAAAATCTGATGAAATTTGAAGTGAATATAAATCTTAAGAAAATCTGATGAAATTTGAGGAAAATATGAGTCTTTAGAAAATTTGGTAAAAATTGAAATGGAACTAAATTTAAAAATAATATGATGAAATTTAAAGTGAATACAAGTCTTAAGAAAATTTGACGAAATTTGAAGTGAATATAAGTCTTAAGAAATTTGTGTAAAATTTGTGGTACATATCAGTCTTCAGAAAATCTGATGAAAATTGAAGTGAACATAAATCTTAATATAATCTTATGAATTTAAAAGTGAATATAAATCTTAATAAAATCTTA
Organism: Vicia sativa; assembly: GCA_021764765.1. Taxonomy (NCBI): domain Eukaryota; kingdom Viridiplantae; phylum Streptophyta; class Magnoliopsida; order Fabales; family Fabaceae; genus Vicia; species Vicia sativa. Next base: position 163,622,787 of record CM038795.1, on the reverse strand, counting down.
TGAAATTTGAAGAAAACTTAAATCCTAAAAGAATCAGATGAAATTTGAAGTGACTATAAGTATTCAGAAAATCTGGTGAAATTTGAAGTGAATATAAGTCTTCAGAAAAATCTGGTAAAAATTGAAATGGACATAAATTTAAAGATAATATGTTGAAATTTAAAGTGAATGTAAATCATAAGAAAATGTAATGTAATTTGAAGTAAATATAAATCCGAAAAAATCTGATGAAATTTGAATTGAACATAAGTCTTCAGAAAATATGATGAATTCATAAGTGAATATAAGTCTTCAGAAAATCTGGTAAAAATTGAAGTGAACTTAAATCTTCATATAATCTGATGAAATTAAAAGTGAATCTAAATCTTAAAAAAATTTGATGAAATTTGAAGAAAATATAAATTCTAAAAAAATCTTAACAAATTTGAAGTAAATATAAGTCTTCAGAAAATTTGATGAAATTTGAAGTGAATATAAGTCTTCAGAAAATCTGGTGAAATTTGAAGTGAATATAAGTCTCTAGAAAAATCTTATAAAAATTCAAATGAATATAAATTTCAAGATAATATGATGAAATTTAAAGTGAATATAAATATAAGAAAATCTGATGAAATTTAAAGTGAACATAAGTCTTCAGAAAATATGATGAAATCATAAGTGAATATAAGTCTTCAGAAAATCTGATGAAAATTGAAGTGAACATAAATCTTAATATAATCTTATGAATTTAAAAGTGAATATAAATCTTAATAAAATCTTATGAAATTTGAAGAAAACATAAATCCTACAAAAGTCAAATGAAATTTGAAGTGACTATAAGTCTTCATAAAATCTGGTGAAATTTGAAGTGAATATAAGTCTGCAGAAAAATCTGGTAAAAATTGAAATGGAACTAAATTTAAAGATAATATGATGAAATTTGAAGTGAATATAAATCTTAAGAAAATCTTAGGAAATTTGAAGTAAATATAAATCCTAAAAAAATTGATGAAATTTGAAGTGAATATACGTCTTCAGAAAATATGATGAAATCATAAGTGAATATAAGTCTTCAGAAAATCTGGTGAAAATTTAAGTGAACATAAATCTTAATATAATCTGATGAAGTTAAAAGTGAATATAAATCTTAAGAAAATCTGATGAAATTTGAAGAAAATATTAATCCTAAAAAAATTTGACGAAATTTGAAGTGAATATAAGTCTTAAGAAATTTCTGTAAAATTTGTGGTGCATATAAGTCTTTAAAAAATCTGGTGAAAATTGAAGTGAACATTAATCTTAATATAATCTAATGAAATTTAAACTGAATAAAAATCTTAAGAAAATCTGATGAAATTTGAAGTGAATATAAGTCTTCAGAAAATATGGTGAAAATTGAAGTTAACATAAATCTTCAGAAAATTTGGTAAAAATTGAAATGATCATAAATTTAAAGATAATATGATGAAATTTAGAGTGAATATAGATCTTAAGAAAATGTCATGAAATTTGAAGTAAATACAAATCCTAAAAAAATATGACGAAATTTGAAGTGAACATACGTCTTCCAATAATATGATGAAATCTTAAGTGAATATAAGTCTTAAGAAAATCTGGTGAAAATTGAAGTGAAAATAAATCTTAATATAATCTGTTGAAATTAAAAGTGAATATAAATCCTAAAAAAATCTGATGAAATTTGAAGTGAATATAAGTGTTCAGAAAATTCGGTAAAATTTGAAGTGCATATAAGTCTTCAGAAAATATGATGAAAATTGAAGTGAACATTAATCTTAATATAATCTTATGAAATTTGAAGTGAATATAAGTCTTCAGAAAATCTGGTTAAATTCAAGATGAATATAAGTCTTTAGAAAATCTGGTAAAAATTGAAATCAACATAAGTTTAAAGATAATCTGATAAAATTTGAAGTGAATATAAATCTTAAGAAAATCTGATGAAATTTAAAGTGAATATAAGTGTTATGAAAATATGGTGAAAATTGAAGTAAACGTAAATCTTCAGAAATTCTTATTAAATTTGAAGTGAATATAAATCTTAAGAAAATCTTATTAAATTTGAAGTAAAAATAAATCCAAAAAAAACTGAAGAAATTTGAAGTGAACGTACGTCTTAAGAAAATATGATGAAATCAAAAGTGAATATAAGTCTTCAGAAAATCTAGTGAAAATTTAAGTGAACATAAATCTTAATCTAATCTGATGAAATTAAAAGCGAATATAAATCATAAGAAAATCTGATGAAATTTGAAGAAAATATTACTCTTAAAAAAATTTGATGAAATTTGAAGTGAATATAAGTCTTCAGAAAATCCTGTAAAATTTGTGGTGCATATAAGTCTTTAAAAAATCTGGTGAAAATTGAAGTGAACATTAATCTTAATATAATCTAATGAAATTCGAACTGAATAAAAAATCTTAACAAAATCTCATGAAATTGGAATTGAATATAAGTCTTTAGAAAATTTGGTGAAATTCAAGATGAATATAAGTCTTCAGAAAATCTGGTAAAAATTTAAATGAACATAAGTTTAAAGATAATCTGATGAAATTTGAAGTGAATATAAATATTAAGAAAATATGATAAAATTTGAATTAAATATAAATCCTAAAATAAACTAATGAAATTTGAAGTGAATATAAATCTTAAGAAAATCTGATGAAATTTAAAGTGAATATAAGCCTTTTGAAAATATGGTGAAAATTGAGTAAACATAAATCATCAGAAAATCTAGTAAAAATTGAAATGAACATAAATTTAAAGATAATATGATGAAATTTGAAATGAATATAAATCTTAAGAAAAACTTATGAAATTTGAAGTAAATATAAAACCTAAAAAACAGATGAAATTTGATGTGAACACACGTCTTCAGAAAATATGATGAAATCATAAGTGAATATAAGTCTTTAGAAAATCGGGTGAAAATTTAAGTGAACATAAATCTTAATATAATCTGATGAAATTTAAAGTGAATATAAATCTTAAGAAAATTTAATGAAATTTGAAGAAAATATTAATCCTAAAAAAATTTGATGAAATTTGAAGTGAATATAAGTCTTCAGAAAATCCTGTGAAATTTGTGGTGCATATAAGTCTTTAAAAAATATGGTGAAAATTGAAGTGAACATTAATCTTAATATAATCTGATGAAATTTGAACTGAATATAAATCTTAAGAAAATCTGATGAAATTTGAAGTGAATATAAGTCTTCATAAAATATGGAGAAAATTGAAGTAAACGTAAATCTTCAGAAAATCTGGTAAAAATTGAAATGAACATAAATTTAAAGATAATATGATGAAATTTACAATGAATATAAATTTTAAGTGAACATACGTCTGCCAATAATATGATGAAATCATAAGTGAATATAAGTCTTCAGAAGTTGAATATGCCCAAGTGTGTGGAAGTTGAATATAACGGTCCAAAAGTTCCAGAGTCTCCTTTGGTGATCAGTCTACCCGTTCCTGTTCCATACAGTTCTAATAAAGTAATTCCTATCAATACGGTGCAACTATGATAGAAGATGGGAAGGAGAAACCCATGCGAACTCTTTCAACTGATGTTAACATAACGAAATAGGACGAGTGCGAAGTGGATCGTGAAACTCCATTGCCAGCAACACATTGTCCACGTGGTGAAGCGAAATCTGTTAATACACCTCCAGAGATCCATGGATTCCATTGAGTAATCAAACATAAGCGTTGGTGCATGCGGAAGGAACCAATGTCAACTCAAATTCGATGAGATTTTGAAGCTAATCAAGAAAAGCGAGTCGAGTTGTGGATCGACTAATGGGACTCCTCCAAAATTTCAATCTTGTCTCTACTACAGATTGAAGCCCAGAGAAGCTTTGATGAAAGTGCTAGATCAAGCTTCGTGAATCACGGCGTGACTACTGAGATCAATTTGGTGGAATTGTAGGCAACATAACGACTTGCAACAATTTAAGCTTGAAGAAGAACTCGGAGGAGGAAGCGATCACAACTTGGCCTGCATATCTCGATGATTTGCCAATCGAGACTCTACATCCAACGTGCTAGTGGATACGGTTCATCTAAATGTAATGCCAAAAACGACTCTCGCTCGTTTATCTTACAGGCATCAATGAAATTTAATGATATTGTGGTAAGAGCCTTTGATGGGTCAAGGAAATCTGTTATTGGGGAAGTCGACCTTCCAATGACAATTGGCCCGCATACCTTCCAAATCACCTTCCAGGTCATGGATGTGCCAGCTACTTACAGTTGTTTGCTAGGAAGACCATGGATACACGAAGCAGGAGCTGTGACATCCACTCTCCATCAAAAGCTAAAATTCACAGCAAATGGGAAGCTAGTAACTATCATCGGTGAACAAGCTTTACTAGTAAGCCATTTATCTAGCTTTTCTTTCATCACAGCCAACGACGTTGAAGGGACACAGTTCCAAGGACTTTCGTTAGAAGATGAATCTACAAGCAAAAGAAGGTCGTCTATCTCCTCTTACAAAGAAGCGTATGAGATAGTAAAAGATGGTAATCTTTGCGGAGGTTGGGGACAAGTAATAAAACATCAACAACGAGACAAAGGCCGGAACTCGGATTTGCTCTAGTATTTCCTAAAGACAATCAAAGGGATGAAGCTCTTGCCCAATTAAGTATTCCAGTGGGGTTTCTTAAACCCTGTTCTTCAAGAGGTTAACGTTCTTACCAATGAAGGTGATGAAGAAGATCTCTCGGATCGAAGAATGGAGCACTTATCTTACCGACCACGAATATGTGTCTCGGGAAGATAAATGCCTGGTTCTATCCTCATTGATCAATTCAAAGGCATGTCCCTACAAAGAATGAAAATTCACCTATCCTTCGAAATTTGGGATACCTTGGGAGAACCACGTGGAAAGTTTGACTACATGGTGAAATACACTACACACAGCTCAAAATCGGCATTGAAGAAATCAACCAATGGATGGGACGATCATTTGAGTATCCTAGTCAACGGAAGAGTTATACACATCTTCTCGATCTCATCAACAAATTGAGGTTCCAAACAAAGATCTACGCTTTGATATGCCCGAGAGGATGTTAAGCGATTTTGACTATCACTACATCAATAATTCGAAGATCGGGAATACGATTCGGAAGCAATTGGAAAACATCGTCGACAATGAGTCTCTTCACTCAGAAGATTGGAAAGAACATCCCAAGAATCCAGGATACATGCCACTTGAAAGCACATATGCTGCATATTATGCTCCTCAATCTGCCCATCACGCAGAAGAAGATCGTTTCAGCAGCACAAAAGACAAGGTCAACCGTCCAGAGTCTTCAAAGCCTGTTCGACCAACGACCAAAGTCTACTCAAGAAATAAGCCAAAAGGAAAACCACCAGAGTATCTAAACTTTCAAGGAGTTCGCTACTATTGGAAGCCTGTTGAAGTTCGGACTAATGTTCATAGTTCTAAGTAGTTTATTTTGCTTTTGTTTTGAACTCTCGCCTCGCCCAAAGCGAAGAGATGTTTTATATGGTTTAACTTTTAAATAATTTCTATTTGTCTTGCCCAAGACAAATGAGTTTGTATTTTAGGGCCGTGTTTCATATTGTGAATCATAAATAAAACGCGTTGTTTTGATTCCACATGTTGTGTTTGTTTTTCATTTTTACCCTTTTCTTGGAAATGATAATCCTAAAAAACACAATAAAAATCTTTAAAATAATAATAATAATCTGCATACACTTTCACATTAACTTTTTCTAAAAAAAAATGAAAAAAAAGAGTTAATTAATCAAACATAAATCAAATATGCAGATTAGAAGATGGACAAATCCATTGAGCATAATAACTCATGCTCTCTCCGACTTTGAATTCCCACATGTTCGTGGGGAAGAAGTTGAAGAAGAGATCGGAAAACAAAGGCTATGAAGAGTTCACGACATGGTGACAATAAAAAGGAAGTTCAGCAGCTCGACGGGTTTCCTCGTCCACTTGAATATCCTTAATGGTTAGCCAACATAGTACTGTCTCAAGAAAGATGGAAAGGTCGAATGTGTGTTGACTACCGGGACTTGAACAAAGCTAGTCAAAAGATGATTTCCCACTACATATTGACATCTTTGGTGGATAATCTACCAAAATTCAACGTCTTTTCCTTCATGGGCGGTTTCTCTGGTTACAATCGGATCGAGAATGGCTCGAAGACATGGAGAAGACATCCTTCATCACGCCATGGGGCACATTTTGCTACAAAGTAATGTCGTTTGGATTAAAGAATGGTATGACTTATCAAAGAGCAATGACTACTCTCTTTCATGATATGATGCACAAAGAGATCGAAGTCTCGTGGATGATAGAAAAGTCGACCTTGAAGAAGAGCATATAGAATATCTCTTGAAGTTGTTTAATGACTAAGGAAATTTCGACTTTGCACAGATCTAACAAATGCACCTTTGGGTAAGATCTGGAAAACTCCTAGGTTTCATCGTGGGTCAAGAGGTATTGAAGTTGACCACGACAAAGTCAAGGCTATTCAAGAAATGCCTCGCCACATCTGAAAAAGCAAGTAAGAGGATTTCTTGGACGGTTGAATTACATCTCCAAATTTATCTCTCAAATGAGCGCTACTTGTGGGCGATATTCAAGCTTCTCCAAAATCAAGAGGTTGTGAATGGACGGAAGATTGCCAAAAGCGTTTGGCAGTGTCAAGGAATACGTAGAACCACCGATATTGATTCCTCCAATTGAAGGAAGACCATTAATCATGTACCTTCCGTGCTAGAAGATTTCATGGCTGCGTGCTTGGACGACAAGATGAAACCGGTGAAGGAGCATGCCATTTACTATTTGAGTAAAAGTTCACAGTTGAAACTCATTACTCCATGCTCGAGAAAACATGTTGTGCTTTGGTGTGGGCTTCAAAGCGTCTCCGCCGATATATGATCAATCACACGACTTGGTTAATCTCCAAAATGGATCCAATCAATCGTCTTTGAAAAGCCTTCATAGCAGGAAGAATTGCTCGATGGCGGATGCTATTATCGAATCGACATCCGGTACCATGCTCAAAAAGCGGTCAAAGGAAGCATTCATGCCGATCACTTGGCTTATCAACCGATCAACGAATACCAATCTCTCAAGTTTGACTTCAGCGAGGATGTTATGTACTTAAAGATGAAAGATTGTGACGAACCATTACAGAAGGTCACGATCCGGAATCTAGATGGGGCTTAATCTTTGATGGAGCGATTAATGTATTGGCAATGGAATTGGGCGGTCATCATCACTCCAGGGTTCTCATATCCCGTTTTCCGCTAGATTGCTATTTGATTGCACCAACAACATCGAAGAATATGAAGCTTGTATCATGGGTATCGAAGAAGCCATCGACTTGAGGATCAAGATCCTTGACATATATGGAGATTCAGCCCTTGTGATCAATCAAATCAAAGACAAGTATGAAACTCATCATCTTGGTTTGATTCCCTACAGAGATTATGCAAGACGTTTGTTGACTTTCTTCAACAAAGTGGAGCGCATCATATCCTCGAGATCGAGAATCGGATGGCGGGCCTTGGCTACTCTATCTTCCATGTTCAAAGTCAACAATTGGAATGATATGCCTAAGATCCGTATCAGACGCCTTGAAAGACCTGCATATGTGTTTGCAACTGAAGCAGTCTTCGATGATAAACCATGGTTCCACGACATCAAACGCTTCCTTCAAACTCAGGAGTACCCACTCGGGGCATCGCACAAAGATAGGAAAACTCTAAGGAGGCTTTCTAGAAATTTCTTCCTAAATGAAGATGTGCTATACAAAAGAAACTTGACATGGTCTGCTCGAGATGCGTGGATAGACACGAAGCGGACATGATAATTCACGAAGTGCATGAAGGATCCTTTGGAACCCATTCAAATGGGCATGCAATGTCCAGAAAAATCTTGAGAGCAGGATATTATTGGATAACAATGGAATCTGATTGTTGTAAACACGTCAAGAGATGTCACAAGTGTCAGATCTACACAGATAAGATCCATGTGCCACCAACTCTACTCAACGTTCTCTCCTCTCCGTGGTCTTTCTCCATGTGGGGCATCGACATGATTGGGATGATCAAACCAAAAGCGTCCAACGGAAATTGCTTCATTTTAGTGGCTATTGATTACTTCACCAAATGGGTCGAAGCAGCATCTTACGCCAACGTCACAAGACAAGTGGTTGTGAGGTTCATCAAGAATAACCTCATTTGCCAATATGGAGTTCCAAGTAAGATCATTACAGACAATGGATCGAACTTGAACAACAAAATGATGAAAGAACTGTGTGAGGAATTCAAGATCGAGCATCATAACTCATCTCCTACTGGCCAAAGATGAGCGGTATTGAAGAAAGCTCGCCAACAAGAACATCAAAAGATCGTCCGGAAGATGGTCGTCACCTACAAAGACTAGCGCAAATCGCCATTTACTTTGCATGGGTATCGTGCTTGATCGTACTTCACGAAACTCCTTTTCTCTAGTTCTGACATGGGCAGTGCTCCCGTAGAAGTTGAAATTCCGTCAATGAGAGTTCTCATGGAAACTAAGTTATCCGGGCCGAATGGTGTCAAAGCGAGATCGACCAGGTGAACTTAATCGAAGAAAAGCGTCGACCGTTGTGTCATGGACAATTATATCAAAGAAGGATGAAGAAAGCCTTGAAAAAAGGTCCGACCTCGTGAATTCAAGAAAGCGACCTCGTGCTTAAAAAGATTACATCTTTTCAACGATTCTAGGGCAAATGGACTCCTAATTGAGGCCCATACATCGTCAAAGAAGCTTTTACGGCGGTGCTATGACTCTCACAACCATGGCGGTGATGAACTCCCATCATCTGTGAATCTTGTGCATCAAGAAATACTTTGTCTAAAAGGAACAAAGAGATTTCGGTAAGTCGAAAACCCGAAAAGGGCGGCTTAGGCAAAATAGCGTCTTGGTGGACGAAAACACGAAAAGGCGGTCGAGGCAAAATTAGAGACAATAAGCGAAATCACGATAGATTGAAAACACGAAAGGCAATCTATGCAAAAATTAAGGATCAAAATGACAAAATAACTACATCAGTCCGTACTTCGTCAACCTGAAGAATCTTCCATCAACGGATCTTCAATCAAATATTCTAAAGCAACAAGCACAGTTGGAATTCAAAGTTGTTAGGGATAATAGTGGTTATTTTCTTTCAATGTAGCCTTTTTCCAATAAATTATCATTTCCAACTCTTGTAAATAGTTCATGGAATCACGCCTTTGGCTGATTACCATTCTATCAATAAAATTTGAGCCTTGCGCCCATTTGTTTGCAATTCTTGCTTTATTCTGTTTTGCAAAATAACGCTTTTTCTTGTGAAAATCACTTTTGAAACAACTAAAAAAGTTTTAAATGAATTTTTACTTCAAAATTTTGAAATAAAAGCGAAATTTTCCTTTGAACTATGAATACAAAAAGAACTTCAACAGTTTCTCCATGAGTGTTTCGACCTCTGAAAGAATAAAACAACTGCTGAGAAGTCTTCCTCTTCTCAAAAAGAGATCATCAAAGGACGGTATTCTTAACCAAAAAGAATTCCCAACAAAGTTTCCAATGAAATGCCTTTTTCGAAAAGTTTAAAACATGCAACTCAGATTCATCATCAGTAACGTCTATACCATTACTGCAGATTTTGCTGAGTATTTGTTTGAATTGTGACGTAGTCCTTTTCCCAAATACCCTTTTGGTTATCTTGTCAAGTATCGTCAGCATGCATATGACATTCATAACATTCATCATTCATACATAATAGCATCAGTAATGCATTCCTGCATTTCTCAAATGTTTGCTTCAATATCACTTGTTTAGGATTGCATTTGCTCCCAAGAAAAAACAATTGTGGGTGTGTCATATTTCCAGTAGATTATCACCAAGCAGAAAAATTCATATTTTTTTCTCCTATTCCCCAACTGAGATCATTCCTCATTAGGAACAAAGTCTTGATTGACTATTTCTTTCCAGTTTATTCATGGATAGAATCTCGTCTCTGACCAACTCAGGTTTAGATTTCACAGAAAAATCTACCTACAAAATAATAAGCAATAGCCTCGTCATTCGAGCCGCTTATTTCCTTTTCATCTTGAAGCTTGTCATAAAAAGATTGTTCTTCTCAGCAAGTTCAAATCATGAAAGTTCAAAAATCCCCACAGTTGTCTTTCTGTCTAAAAGAAAACCTGTGTCTTTTCAATCAAAATGCCCGCATCTTCTCAAAAGAGAGAGATCCTCGACAAGATTGTAGCTGTGAAAATAGAAACTCACTTGAGATTTGTTTCCATCATTGAATGTTATTCACAAGGCTGAATACTCAGTAAATTTCTCAAGAATTACCTTGTTGTAGTTATCACTTCGCTGATAATTGGTAATATCCTCATAACTCATTACCATAAACTATCACTTTGCTGATAATTGGTAATATCATTTTCACTTACCTTAAACATTGTCACAAGGCTGACAGAAGGTAATTTTCTCGTTTCCCAAAGCGAAACAGATATTCACATACATTGTGATTCTATTTTTCTAGTGAAACATATTGCTTGTTTCCTAAAGAAGCAGGATTCTCCTTTCTTAGACAGATTGAGTCATCCTCACAATCATTCCCCCGGTAAATCAATCATGGATATCTCTTGGGTGAACTTTTTGCAATCATTTTGCATCATTCGCATTTTTTTTGGTATCTTAGGTCCAAAATTTGCGTATTCTGATATTTAAGTCTCTTCACACCTATCGAGACGAAGATCTTCATCTTCATATCTCAGGTTAAAGAAACTTAAATAGGGGCATCTGTCATACCCTAATTTTTGACCTAATATACCACCTTACATATGCATCACTGCATCACTAACAATTCAGAACAGAATTGATCGTGTGTGGCTTCTAGAAGTCAAAATCAGGGTTTTCATCAAATTTTCATCTGTTCAAGAGGTAATCAATTAGGGTTTGAATTTTCACTCACCTCAATTGATCTATCTTAATCAATCATCAACAGTTGATCTTCAGATTCCCAACTTTTTCTCATGATCTATCAAGGATCGACCAATTAGTGTTTTCATCGAGGATAGGGAATCACTGACTTTCTGATCAATGAATGACTTTTCTTGCTTGGAAATTGATCTTTATATCTTCAATGCAACATCTTGACCTAATTTCTTGATTCAAGCAGTTCATTTTTCATCGGTCAATTTGGATCATCGATGAAATTTCATCACTGCTGAAAAGTCAAACTTTGACTTTTGGTCAACTTTTTCAAGACAAAACTTTTTCAATCATCAAAATACTTCAAATGATCCATCATGATCATAAAAAATCAAGAAATATGGAAAAGTCAACAAAAAGTCAAAATTTTCAACACTTAGAAAAATTTTAAGTGTTAGAAATTTCATGTTTTTTCCTACTTTCATGGCAATTTTTCACATAGTTCCATTTGGAATTAGAAAAAACTCAAAACATGAAAGTTGTAGCCCTTGTTACAAGATTTCCAAAATGTCCAAGAACTTGCAAAACCATCTTGTCTAGCTATACTTTTGATTTTGAAACATAGAGCTCCAAAAGCCATGGATTTCAAGTTCATACTTCAAAGTTATAAGTCATTTTTGTAAAAATCTCCTTCTAGAAGCCTTGTCACCAAGTTGAGATAGGCTAGAGCTGATAAAAATCATATGAGAAGTAATTATGGTGGAGATAAGATCAAGTAAGATTTTAACCATGGTTAAAAGAATATTCCATTTGCATTTATGGCAAAAATGACTTTCTTGCCCTTTAAGGCAAGTTGCTCAAGTTCAAGCCAATCTTCTTCACTTACCATTCAGAGTTCTTGACCTATAAATAGAGGTCATGTTCTCAAATTGAAACCACACCAAAGCTATGCAAAACAAGCTTTCACTCTTCTTTCTTGAAATTCAAGTTTCATAGTTCAAAAGTGAGGATTTTTGCATTTCTCAAATCTTGTGAAAAATTGAGAGAAATTTGGTGTCTAACATGTTTTAAACTCAATATTGAACTTGTTTGAAACTTAAAATCAACTCAAGAACAATTAAAAACCAGAATCATTGTTCAAAATTTCAAAACTTGCAAAACTTGCCTTAACTTTCAAACTGTTAATTTGCTCGAGCAAGTTGTGATTTTATCATTCAAACATCATCCACATACTTCATACACTACAAGAAAAATTGTATCCAGCCACGTGATTTTGCCACGTGATTATCATGTGGCTAAAAAAAGCCAATTGCGACGTGATAATCACGTGACAACATATTTTATTAATTAACTTAATGACGTTGATGGCAGTCAGTTTGTTCAGAAAAAGTAAAACAAGTTGCGGCGTGGAAGCCATGTGGCAAACAAAAATATAATTTAAAATAAATAAAGTTGTCTAACGTTCAGATGGTGGGAAATTTGAAATTTTGGAAAAGTAAGTTGCGACGTGTTATTCACGTCGCAACATTTAAGCATTAAATGAAAGTCAGAATGTGCTGGCAGTTGAAGAGAGAGATTATAACCGTTGGGATTGTTGCGGCGTGAATTTCACGTCGCTACTATGTTTATAAGTTGAATTAAAATCACGTTTCACAAACTCAGATTGTTTGTTTTAGAAAACAGAAGAACGATCTTTCTTCTTCCTCTACACCCATTCCTCTAACCCACACCATTGTTCTTCCTCCTCCAAACCACCCACACCTTTCTTCTTCCTCCATTCTGCCTCCTCTACCGACAATATCCGTTGTTCAATTTTGTTTCCTCCGGTAAATATAATTTAACTTTGATTTTATTTTGTTGATATGATTATTTTTTGTATTATTTGGTTTGTAATGTATGTTAATTTTTGTTTGATTTGAATAGAAGGTTGGAGAAGAAGGTATATTGGACTAGAAGTTGAAGGAGTTTGAAGATTAGAGGTATTTTTTGCTATTTTTGTTTTTTATATTTGGTATAATTTTTGAAGTTATTAGGATTTTTTAGAATTTTTTAGGATTATTGAAGAATATAAGATATATTAGGATTTTTTATATTTGCTATTAATTAGTAGTATAAGTATTATGTAAAGATATAATTTATGAGGAATAGGATTTTTTATAGGATATTTTATAAAAATTAATTAGTAGGATTTTTTATATTAGGATTTTTGAAGAATAGAAGATATAATTTCTGAATTTAATTTTTTGTATTGAATAAAAATATATTTAAAAAACTATTTTAATATGTATATATTTAATAAAACAGTTTTAATAAAAATATAATGTTTTAATATATTTTGAAAACTGTTTTAATATGTATTGTAATTAAAAATATATATATTTAATGTTATTTTAATTATGTATATATAAAAAATAGTATAATATAATCAAAAATAGTATAATATGGTAAAAAAACATTATATATTTGATGTTAATATATTTTTAAAACAAATATAATACTATATTTTGAAAATTAACAATTATAATAAAATTGTATTATATGTTAATAAAAATATTTAAATAGCATATAGAATGTTAATAAATTTAATAATGAATTTAATAGACTATATTAATAGTATATTAAATAGTATATAATAAAAATTTATATATTAAAATACTTTAAAAAATGTTTATGTTTAATTAATAGTATACATAGTATATTTTTAGTAGTAATAAGAACAATAACAATATGTTTTAATAGACTATAATAATATTATTTGATGTTAATATATTTTTAAAACAAATATATAATAGTATATTTAAAAAAATTATAATAAAATTGTATTATATGTTAATAAAAATATTTAAATAGCATATAGAATGTTAATAAATTTAATAATGAATTTAATAGACTATATTAATAGTATATTTAATAGTATATAATAAAAATTTATATATTAAAATACTTTAAATAAAAGAATATGTTTATGTTTAATTAATAGTATACATAGTATATTTTAGTAGTAATAAGAACAATAACAATATGTTTAGGATTATTAGTAAGTTGATTATTTAATATTTCTAATTAAAAGATTTTGATTATATAAATTTGCGATAAATGGAATATTATAGGTATTATCGTAGTTGGATGTACGATAGACTATATCCGGGAAACGCATAAACCCAATTTTATAGACGAGTTAATGGTTTTATCACGTGGGCGTTTGCTGAAACGTTGTCGAAGTGAAGGAGGAGTTAGGTGTCCTTGTCTTAAATGTGGATGTAGATATATAATTAGTGACCCAGAGGAAATAATACGTCATTTGCATAGAAAAGGTTTCATTGAAAATTATTGGGTTTGGACGTATAATGGTGAAACAACATCGAGTATCTTGTACGAAGACTAGCAACACAGATGCTTCAAGTAGTCGGCCGCCTATGCAACCGCCTATGGAATTTCAGGAAAACTTTAATCTGATAGGTGACATGGTTGAGGAAGCTTTTTGTGTTAACGTGACCTATGATCAAACCGAAGATTTTGACGGGGAAGAGTTGCTGAATGAGGAAGCATAGAGATTTTATCAGTTGTTGAATGAGATGAATACGGCGTTGTTTGATGGGTCGTCAGACTCAAAGCTATCAATGTGTGTGAGATTATTGGCCGCCAAGTCAAATTGGAATGTTCCTGATCAGTGTTTGGAGCACTTCGCAAAAATGATGTTGGACTCAACTGCAACAAAGGACAACTTGCCGTCGAGTTTCTATGATGCAAAGAAGTTGGTGTCGAGTTGGGTTTAACGAAGAAAGATTGATTGTTGCATTAATGGTTGCATGTTGTTTTATGACAATGAGTTTGGTACTCAAGATGGATCGTTGGAGGAATGTAAGTTTTGTCAGAGTCCAAGATATAAAGTTCGCAGTAGAGCCATTAACGATGCAAAAGCGTGTAGCGATAAAGTCCATGTTTTATCTTTCGATAATACCAAGGTTAAAAAGAATGTTTTCTTCAATGCACGATTGCAAGTCAAATGACATGGCATCATACAAATAAAACAAGCTCGAGCAATATCGACACCCCGTCGACCATGCATGGAAACACTTTGATGAGGTCCATCGATTTTCTTCTTGAACCTAGAAATGTTAGGCTTGGATTATGCTACGATGGTTTTGCTCCGTATGTCCAAGCATCGGAAGTGCGTATTCTTGTTGGCCATTATTGTAACCCTTACAATCTCCCTCTGAGATGTGCATGACGAAACCATACATGTTTTTGCGTCGTCATTCCGGGACCGTCGAGTCAAAAAGGAATTGATGTGTACTGACCCTTTAATTGATGATTTGAAGAGGTTGTGGAATAATGGAGAATGGACTTATGATATATCCGTAAACAAAACTTTTCTATCGCGTGTCTTGATGTGGACCATTAACGACTTTCCGGCATATGGCATGTTGTCGGTTGGAATGCATGGTAGAATGGGTTGTCGCATTGCATGGAATTCACTAAAGCGTTTACATTGGATAAAGGGGAAAAGCTCGTGGTTTGACAGTCACCGTAGATTCCTACCATCAAATCATCCCTTTAGAAAAAACAAGACAAATTTCAAAAAGGGCGAACGGGTAACAGATCTGCCTCCGCCTCGATTGTCACCGGTTGCTATATGGAACCAAGTTTGTGAACTTCCAAAGTTTCTGAATCTTGGAAAGTATGTAGAATTGAAGGATATGGGGTCACACATAATTGGACAAAAAGAAGTATATTTTGGGACCTCCCGTATTGGAAAGATAATTTGTTGCGCCATAATCTTGATGTTATGCATATTGAGAAGAATTTTTTTGATAACGTTTTTAACACCGTGATGGATGTTAAAGACAAAAAAAAGATAATGTGAAGGCTAGACAAGACATGGGATTTGGTGTAATCGTAAAGAGTTGGAATTGAAGCCTCACTGAAATTGCGTTCGGTTCTCTACCCAAACATGTGCTTAATCCACTCACTGAAATTAGTCAATTTTTTAGAGATATTTGTGCATCATCTTTAAGAGTGGATGACATCATTAAGTTGGACCAAAATATTCCAGTCATACTACGTAAGTTGGAACAAATATTTCACTTTGGGTTTTTGACTCCATGGAACATCTACCTGTGAATCTTGCATATAAGGCTTATCTAGGGGGACCTGTTCAATATAGGTGGATGTATCCGTTTGAAAGATTCATGGGTGATTCAAAGCGATTAGTGAAAAATAAAGCTAGAGTTGAAGGATCAATATGTGCACATTACTTGCATCGAGAAACTTCACATTTTTGATCACTATTTCAAGCACTTGATGTTAACTCCAAGAGTCATAAGGAATCTGTAAATGTTATCGAAAAGTCGATACACCTTATCGGTCTTGAGGGTTCCGAGTCGTCCATCCGGAAAGAAGGGTGAGCATTGGTTAACCAACAAAATGCAATCGCACATGTTCATGTCTTGATCAAGCGCATTGAAGTTAAACCATATCTTGAGTAAGTATAATCCAACTTTTTAATTTTCTTTACGATGTGAATATTAAATTGATTTCCTTGAAACTTAAAGTGTGTTTCTTTTTGAGAATTTAACAACGCCTATTTTGATAGTACCGGTATACAATCAACATCCGTTGTCATTCATGCCCAATTTCCACCATGGTTCAAGGAGAAATTATAGAGTTGTTGCACAAACTCGAGAAATACTCCATTTGAAAAACTTGTCTAATGGCCCTCGTCAAAGCGTGAATACATGGCACACATACTTAGTGAACGGATATAAATTTCACACTCATGAATGGATGAAGGAAAAAGACCATAAACGATTGGTGTTTTGTGAAAGGAGTTCTGGATGGCGGGAAGATGACTTCTACGGTTTTGTTAAACATATCTACGAGTTAGTATACAATTACTTAGACTCGGAAAATAAACTTGTCTTGTTTTATTGTGAATGGTATGATCCAACTAGAGGCACAAAATAGATAAGACATATGAATGCTGTTGAGATTCAAATGGACGGAGGTACAAAAGTGCGACCTTTCATAATGTCAAATATTGTTAGGCAAGTTTATTATGTTCCTTATCCTTCATTTGTGCCAGTAGCGAGGGTGTTGTGTTGTAATAAAAACAAAACCATTGGGTCATATTGAAGCCGGCGATCTAGTGGAAGATGTTGCTTACCAAGTTGATGAAGTTGAAGTTAATGATGTGATTCGAGATATGACACACAAGTTTATGCGATACAATGGTTGAGGGGAATCAAGTTGATGAGGATCATGAAGATCATGAAGATTACGGATCCGAAGACAATATCACATCGAGATATGAGGATTGATATGGATGACGAGCTTTGATTGAATAATCGACCTTTCTTGAATAAATGAGTTAATGAATATGTATTATGAGTTAAATATGTTCATTGTTAATTATTATAGTTCCAAAATGGGTAATGTCCAGGATAGGGTAATCCAGTGGTAGGGTAGATCCAGTGCCATTTAAGCTCATTGTCTCCATGGGTACATCCATTCACGGGATTACTATCCATCACTCTCTAAGTTCTCATCGGGAGTCCGTCTTTTATCGTCCATCTGGGCCCCATCCTTTGTTAGTCCACGGTTTACCATTCGGCAGAACACGAGTGCCTTCATCCTTCGATCAGATTTCCATTTCCCACCGATACCCTCATTCATGCAGCTGGAGGATCCAACCCCACTTCCCACCCGTGCCCCATTCATGCGGCAACACGGAGGATCCGGCACCCACTTCTACGGTGCCCCATTCATGCGGACATCTGGAGGATCCAACACCCACTTCCTACACAGGTGCCCATATCCGTCCAGCATCCGAGAGGATCCACCTCTTCTCGACCCACACAGACTGCTCGCACCCACATCCCACATGTGTACGCATCCGATGATCATGCAGTCGGATGATGGCGATCTTGGTGTGGACGGTGGCGGTGATCGAGATAGATGAGAGAGATCTTGAGGGATGATGATCCTAGTGAGATTCATACCATTGATGGGAGATTTTGGGTTTGGCTTGAAGGAACTCGTAAGTTTCTTATTTATTGATTTTTATTTATAAGTACATTTCCATTTTAATATAACTTTATATACTTAATTATGCTAATTCAATTATTGTTGTTTTAGTTTCGGGCCGAGTCGGATCGACCCGTTATAAATTATATAATTTAATTATACAAAATTTTGAAGAGTTTTAGAAGTTTAGATGAGAGATGGTTCAAGCAATTTCGGTATAATTAATTTATTTCTTATGTTATTTTTATTTAAATGACCTTTTGAGTATTATTATAATTTATCTAACTATTTATTTTAATGTCATTCAACATTGCGAGGCAAAATGTGTTTGGGATCCTCGAACCATAACAAAGTGAAGAAAAATTATTTAGGCGGGGACTTCACGACTTTCGACATGCTTCTGACGTGTTAGAAAAATTGGCAACTTTTGGGCATCCGTCCCAAATGGATAGCAAAAGTTTTGAAGAACTTCTTAAGTATTGGGAATCGGATGAATTTAAGGCTAAATCTGAGCGCCAGAAGATGAGGGCATCAGAAAAGGGGTTGCCTTAATCTTTGTTGGAAGCATTAATCTTCTTGAGCATGCTGTCGCATGGTAATTATTACCACTTTTAAAGTTATATTTTGTTTTATAACATATATTGATAATTAATTTACGTTAATTGTTTTATTTAAGTGAGCGTTTGGGAGCAACCATTGATGGTGAAATTTGATTCAAAACGACAAAGAAATCGGGAATTTGTTGGCGTACAAAAAGGCCACGGTAAGTAAATTTCTTTATATTATTTTATTTTTAAAATTTTGTGGCGTGATTTTCACGTGGAAATTGAGATGTTGTGGCGTGAAAATTATGTGTGGCGATAAGTTGTGGCGTTACAATCACGTGGCTAAATTTTTTTTTATTATTATTATTTTTTTCATTTCATTAATTTTACTTATATATTTAACTTGATTTATTTATTGTATGTATATATAGGAGGATTATCAGGCCTTGCTTGTAGAATTTTTGACCCATAATCCTCGGTATACTCCTCCTCCGGAAGACAGTTCATCCGGATGTGGATTTCTATGTTTGGAGTCAAGTTGTTGGGGAAGGGGCTGGATGCTTTTTGGGGTGGAAACTTGGCGGGCACCTTGAGAGTGGGGATAGAACTATGTATCGGAGTGCGGACGGTGAAGGAGGGTCGCGTCAAACAAATTTGACACGGATCGGTTAGAAGCGGTCGGGACAATTGGCTAGAGCGAGTCAGAAGAGCGTGAGGCGCATTGAAGGCCAAATGGGCGGCGCATGAAGGCCCAAATGGATGCAATGAGGGGTGAACATAGTAGAAATGGAGCAATGGCGAAGAGGTAGGCGATATGGAGGAACAAATGCGACAATTTATGCAATCATTCGGTGGAAATCCAATGGTGGTCAAAATAATAACCCCAAAATAATGATGACTTCTTTAACGAGTTTTAGACGACTCGATTGATCCTTCTACTTAGTTTATTTTTATTATTTATTTACTTTTTATTTACGTATTAATATAAATTTATAATCATATTTTACATTTTAAATATAAATTTTAGTTTATTAATTTTATTATATTAAATATATTAATTTATATTTTTGAATACATTTAGTTTTATTTTTATAATTTGATTTATAATATTGAATTTAATAATTAAATTATAATTTTTAATCAAATTATTAAATCATAAAAATATATAAATTATTAAAATAGAAAAGAAAGAATATTTAAAATAGAAAAGAATTTTAAAAAATAAATAGTTGGCGTGTTTTCCGTATGTCAACTTAGTGACATGAAAAACGCCGCATACTTTTAAATAAAAGCACACTCTGAATTCTACGCTCTGCAATAGCTGTTTGACCATAAAGTATGTTGCGTGATTTTCACGTGGCAATGTTGTGACATGTTTTCCGCATGTGACAACATTGTCCCGCTCTCCGGTGACGTGTTACTCACGTGGCAAAAAACTGTTTGTGACATGGTTAAGCTTGTTGCGGCGTGGCTTTCATGTGGCAAAAGTCAATTTATTTTGTAGTGATATAAGTGATCCAAACCATCATCCTTGATCCGTAACACCTCTAACCACGAATTCGAAGTTTACATCAAGCATATGCAGTTGGACTTGGGTAGAGAGTTCCAGACCATTTCAGAGTGAGCATAGTGATCAAACACCTTCCATAAGGTTCAGTGGTGCTCTAGCCATCATCAAACATCAACTGGAAACACTCTTTCAAGGAATTCGATCTCAGCTTCAAGAGGTAAGAACTCAAACTTTGAACTTCATCATTTCTAACTTCGGTTCAAAATGGCGGCGTTTTGTTTGCACCTTCGCGATTGATAACCTCAATCAATTGCACATTTCCATGATCATACGATTTCATCTTGATTTTTAGGAATTAGGGTTCTTCGTGTTTACGGGAAAATTAATCCTTTAAAACTAAAATAAATGAAATTAACCACCACTATCATATTCCGGTTAAATTTCGTGCAAGTTTGATGTTTACATCATTCATTTTCATTGAGAAACAAAGAATCGGATTGATGAGGATTGAGGAAGAAGAAGAACATGTTCGCGTGTTTTTGGTTTCAAATTCAAATTTTCATTTTATAATATAATTAAATGGAGTAAGATAAATGAGCGGATGTATTGCCGCCCGGTGATTGCCATCTCACTCTTAGTCTCTTGCCTTGCCTTGATGGTCACGGGGTGAATCCTTGGGACCATTTTGCCACTTTTTTTTGTTTTCTCTTCACATTTTTTTTCAAACTTCAATGCTTTCAAAACCCAATCAAAACTCCTCATTTTGAGGTGATTTTTTGCACACTTGTCATTTAACATGTCTATTTTATGATGATGTCAAAAAAATCCAAAAATGTTTTCTTTTGATGATATTTTCATTAAGCCGAAAATGGGACATTTTAAGTACTTTTCAAGTACTTTTCAAAGATGTTTTTTTCAAACTTTTGAAACTCGAATCTTTTCCAAACTTCTTGTGGATGTATTTCATCTTTCAAAACACTTTCAAGATCTTTTCAAAACTTTTCAACATACTTACACATCTTTTTTCCATGATTGATCCGATTTGAAGATAAAACCGAACCTGTTTTTCATCGGAATTTCTTAATCGATCATGGGCCTCCCTCACGGTGTAAGTCCCAATTCTTTTTATGTACATAGTTACTTCCTTGTACATACCCAATTCTTTTTATGTACATAGTTATTTCCTTGTACATATCCAATTCTTTTATGTACATATCAATTTTACTTGTACATAATACAGATATCTTTGTAAATATTCAAGTATAGCAAACTTTCGTTTGTTTATTCGCTTGTATATACACCATTTCCATTGGGATCAAGAGAGGAATTATTCCTGGTGAAACTTCTCTTAAACCAATGGGCCTCCCTCACGGTGTAAGTCCCAACCCTCCTATGTACATACTCATTTCCTTGTACATAAATATCCATTCGTGTACATATTCATTCCTTTGTACACAATCAAACTTGTAAATAATCAACTTACACTTGTTTTAAACGCTTGTTTCACACACTTGTTTATATTTCCTTCATAAACTCCTGTGAATAAACATTACACACTTGTTTATATTTCCTTCATAAACTCCTGTGAATAGACTTCATACACTTGTTTATATAACTGTCTAGTTATAACATAACAAACTAGTCTAACAATTAGATCCCCTGCAGAGTTAGCCTCCTCTTGGGCTTTGTACAAGATAACTCATTCATCTGAGTTTAGCCTCCGCTTAGGCTTCATATAAGACAACACTCCCCTGTTGAGTCAGCCTCCTCTTGGGCTTCGTTCAAAAGAACTCCTCATTGAGTTTAGCCTTCTCTTGGGCATCAAACAAGAAAGAGACCAGGAAATCTCTTAACAGCCTGCTATTGGGCTTCCAATACAAAGAATCACCCGCGCTAGGATAGAACCCTGAGAGTATGATTTCCCGGTGAAATCGCTCTTGAATCCTAAGAGGATGGTTTCCCGGTGAAACCACTCTTAAAGCCAAAGCCAGCCATACCCTATAGCTTCCTCTTGAGCTTCATACAAGGACCCTCGATGACCCTCGATGACCCTCAGAATGCCTCCTCTTGGGCTTACAATACAAGGACCCATGGGCTTCTTAAAAGCATCCCCTTAATCCAATCAATTTCTCCTAGATATTTAGACATTTATCATCTCTATGGAAAAATTATCTCATCTATCACATCACATACAATCAAAAACTTTTTCAAGCACCTTTCAAATAAAAACATCTCTTAATCGTAAGTGGTAACGCTTGTACACTCAAGCAAAACACCCAATGCTTACAGTTAAAAGATTCAATCATTTTTCAAACATCTTTCTTAACTCGTAAGTGGTAACGCTTGTACACTCAAGCAAAACACCTATAACTTACGACGAAAGATTCAATTAATCAAACCTTTCAAAATGTATGTGATGAAATAGATTAGATACATTTTTCATTAAGATGACATTTGTCTTTGTCTCTTAATAACATCCTGTTGCTTCCACTAGCATAAGTGGGAACTACGATTGCTCTGACTTTCTCAACATCCTTTTGAGAATACGAGCACAAGGTCTCATCCTTGGCGAGCAAATTTCTTTCTCCCTCAAACCAAACAAACCATAGCTCCTTTAGATCCGAGCTACAAATGCTCGATTCCCATTAAGGGATATGTGTCACGAGAAGATCCCAATGATCTTCGAGCACAATAATAACAAAACCTAGGATCCCACATAATCTATCTTTCTTAAAATCCAAAGAAACTTTCCCAACAATAGAAATAGCAATTTAAAACACACAAACATATCAAACATATTCATATATAAAGCTATAGATAACTATATATATTTAGGGTGCTCCATCTATTCCTTTATATAACAAACCCCTTAAGTCAATCGTTACGTCTAGTTCGCTAGTCGTAATGCATATCATATCAATTGAGGGTATTGACTTTCCCCTTTTTCATATTTTTCTTGTGTTGGAAATAATAAAGCTTGATGCTCATGGCATCTTTATAAACAAATCAAAAGTAAATCGTTTGGGCAGGAGAATCCAATTCAAATTCGATTCCTAGTGCGTCACTTATAGCGAACAAATATAAGTCTTTAGAAAAATCTGATAAAAATTCAAATGAACATAAATTTCAAGATAATATGACGAAATTTAAAGTGAATATAAATATTAAGAAAATCTGATGAAATTTGAAGTGAACATAAGTCTTAAGAAAATATGATGAAATCATAAGTGAATATAAGTCTTCAGAAAATCTGGTCAAAATTGAAGTGAACATAAATCTTAATATAATCTTATGAAATTAAAAGTGAATATAAATCTTAATAAAATCTTATGAAATTTGAAGAAAACATAAATCCTAAAAAAATCAGATGAAATTTGAAGTGACTATAAGTCTTCAGAAAATCTGGTTAAATTTGAAGTGAATATAAGTCTTCAGAAAAATCTGGTAAAAATTGAAATGGACATAAATTTAAAGATAATATGATGAAATTTAAAGTGACTACAAATTTTAAGAAAATGTGATGTAATTTGAAGTAAACATAAATCCCAAAAAAATCTGATGAAATTTGAATTGGACATAAGTCTTCAGAAAATATGATGAAATCATAAGTGAATATAAGTCTATAGAAAATTTGGTAAAAATTAAAGTGAACATAAATCTTCATATAATCTGAAGAAATTAAAAGTGAATATAAATCTTAAAAAAATCTGATGAAATTTTAAGAAAGTATAAATCCTAAAAAAATCTGATGAAACTTGAAGTGAATATAAGTCTTCAGAAAATCTGGTGAAATTTGAAGTGAATATAAGTCTTAAGAAAAATACGGTAAAATTGAAATGAACATAAATTTCAAGATAATATGATGAAATTTAAAGTGAATATAAATATTAAGAAAATGTGATGATATTTTAAGTGAATATAAATCCTAAAAAAATCAGTTGAAATCTGAAGTAAATATAAGTCTTTAGAAAATATGATGAAATCATAAGTGAATATAAGTCTTCCGAAAATCTGGTAAAACTTGAAGTGAACATAAATC
This sequence comes from Vicia sativa, assembly GCA_021764765.1. NCBI lineage: Eukaryota > Viridiplantae > Streptophyta > Magnoliopsida > Fabales > Fabaceae > Vicia > Vicia sativa. The sequence continues at coordinate 163,598,706 of CM038795.1, read as the reverse complement.
CTAATATAATCTAATGAAATTAAAAGTGAATATAAATCTTAATATAATCTTACAAAATTTGAAGAAAACATAAATACTAAAAACATCAGATGAAATTTGAAGTGAATATAAGTCTTCAGAAAAATCTGGTAAAAATTGAAATGAACATAAATTTAAAGATAATATGGTGAAATTTGAACTGAATACAAATCTTAAGAAAATGTGATGATATTTTAAGTAAAAATAAGTCCTAAAAAAATTTGATGAAATTTGAAGTGAACTAAAGTCTACAGAAAATATGATGAAATCATAAGTGAATAAAAGTCTTCAGAAAATCTGGTGAAAATTGAAGTGAACCTAAATCTTAATATAATCGGATAAAATTAAAAGTGAATATAAATCTTAATAAAATCTTATGATATTAGAAGAAGATATAAATCCTAAAAAAATTTGATGAAATTTGAAGTGAATAAAAGTCTTCAGAAAATCCGGTGAAATTTGAAGTGAATATAAGTCTTCAGAAAAATCTGGTAAAAATTGATATGAACAAAAATTTCAACATAATATGATGAAATTTAAAGTGAATATAAATATTAAGAAAATGTGATGATATTTTAAGTAAATATAAATCCTAGAAATATCTGATGAAATTTGAAGTGAACATAAGTCATTAGAAAATATGATGAAATCATAAGTGAATATATGTCTTCAGAAAATCTGGTGAAAATTGAAGTGAACATAAATCGTAATATAATTTGATGAAATTAAAAGTGAATTTAAATCCTAATAAAATCTTATTAAATTTGAAGAAGATATAAATCCTTAAAAAATTTGATGAAATTTGAAGTGATTATAAGTCTTCAGAAAATTTGGTGAAATTTGTAGTGAATATAAGTCTTCAGAAAAATCTTGTAAAAATTGAAATGCACATAAAATTAAAGATAATATGATGAAATTTAAGGTGAATACAAATCTTAAGAAAATCTGATGTAATATAAAGCAAATATAAATCCCAAAAAAATCTGATGAAATTTGAAGTGAACATAAGTCTTTAGAAAATATGATGAAATCATAATTGAATATAAGTCTTCAGAAAATCTTGTAATAATTGAAGTGAACATAAATCTTCATATTATCTGATGAAATAAAAAGTGAATATAAATCTTAAAAAAATCTGATGAAATTTTAAGAAAATCGAAATCCTAATAAAATCTGATGAAATTTGAAATGAATATAAGTCTTCAGAAAATCTGGTGAAATTTGAAGTGAATATAAGTCTTCAGAAAAATACGAAAAAATGGAAATGAACATAAATTTCAAGATAATATAATGAAATTTAAAGTAAATATAAATATTAAGAAAAGGTGATGATAATTTTACTAAATATAAATCCTAAAATTATTTGATGAAATTTGAAGTGAACATAAGTCTTCAGAAAATAAGATGAAATCATAAGTGAATATAAGTTTTAAGAAAATCTGGTGAAAATTGAAGTGAACATAAATCTTAATATAATTTGATGAAATTAAAAGTGAATATAAATCTTAAAAAAATCTGATGAAATTTGAAGAAAACATAAATCCTAAAAAAATCTGATGAAATTTGAAGTGAATATAAGTCTTCAGAAAATCTGGTGAAATTTGAAGTGAATATAAGTCTTAAGAAAAATCTGGTAAATATTGAAATGAACATAAATTTCAAGATAATATGATGAAATTTAAAGTGAATATAAATATTAAGAAAATCTGATGAAATCATAAATGAATATAAGTCTTCAGAAAATCTGGTGAAAATTGAAGTGAACATAAATCTTAATATAATGTGATGTAATTAAAAGTGAATTTAAATCCTAATAAAATCTTATGAAATTTGAAGAAGATATAAATCCTTAAAAAATTTGATGAAATTTGAAGTGATTATAAGTCTTCCGAAAATTTGGTGAAATTTGAAGTGAATATAAGTCTTCAGAAAAATCTTGTAAAAATTGAAATGCACATAAAATTAAAGATAATGTGATGTAATATAAAGTAAATATAAATCCAAAAAAAATCTGATGAAATATGAAGTGAACATAAGTCTTTAGAAAATATGATGAAATCATAATTAAATATAAGTCTTCAGAAAATCTAGTAATAATTGAAGTGAACATAAATCTTCATATTATCTTATATAATTAAAAGTGAATATAAATCTTAAAAAATTCTGATGAAATTTTAAGTAAATATAAATCCTAAAATTATTTGATGAAATTTGAAGTGAACATAAGTCTTCAGAAAATAAGATGAAATCATAAGTGAATATAAGTCTTAAGAAAATCTGATGAAAATTGAAGTGAACATAAATCTTAATATAATTTGATGAAATTAAAAGTGAATATAAATCTTAAAAAAATCTTATGAAATTTAAAGAAGTTATAAATCCTAAAAAAATCTGATGATGAAGTGAATATAAGTCTTCATAAAATCTGGTGAAATTTGAAGTGAATATAAGTCTTAAGAAAAATTTGGTAAATATTGAAATGAACATAAATTTCAACATAATATGATGAAATTTGAAGTGAATAGAAATAATAAGAAAATGTGATGATATTTTAAGTAAAAATAAATCCCAAAAAAATCTGATGAAATTTGAAGTGAACATCAGTCTTTAGAAAATATGATGAAATCATAAGAGAATATAAGTCTTCAGAAAATCTGGTAAAATTTTAAGTGAACATAAGTCATAATATAATCTGATGAAATTAAAAGTGAATATAAATCTTAAAAAAATATGATGAAATTTGAAGAAAACATAAATCCTAAAAAAGTTTGATGAAATTTGAAGTGAATAAAAGTCTTCAGAAAATCTGGTGAAATTTGAAGTTAATATAAGTCTTCAGAAAAATCGGTTTAAAATTGAAATGGACATAAATTTAAAGAGAATATGATGAAATTTGAAGTGAATACAAATCCTAAAAAAATGTGATGTAATTTGAAGTAAATATAAATCCTAAAAAAATATGATGAAATCTGAAGTAAACATAAGTCTTTAGAAATGGGTGAAATCATGAAGTGAATATAAGGCTTAGCGAAGGTGGGTGAAAGTTGGTGGGACATATCCTAATATAATGCGGTGAAATTAAAATTGAATACTAAATCTTATGAAAATGGGTGAGTTTGGAGAGCATAAATCAAAGATGGGTGAAATTTGAAGTGAATATAAGTCTTCCAAAATGGGGTGATGTTTGAGTGAGATATAGGTCTAAGGAAAATCTGGTAAATGTTGAATGGACATAAATTTCAAGAGATAATATGATGAAAGTTAAAGAGTGAATAGAAATATTGAAATGTGATGAAATATTTAAAGTGAAATGAAAATCTAAAAAAATCGAAAGTGAAATTTGAAGTGAACATAGAGTCTTAGAAAATATGATGAAATCATAAGTGAATATAAGTCTTGATCTGGTGAAAAAGTGAATACATAAATCTTAATATAATCGTGAAATTAAGAAGTGAATGTAAATCTCAAGAAATCTTATGAAATTTGAAGTGATATAAATCATAAAAAATGTGATGAATTTGGATTGAACATAAGTCTTGAGAAATGCATGGTGAGTTTGAGTGAGATATGAGTCTTGGAAAAATGAGTTAAGGAATTGGAATGACATCTTAGAGATGATATGGTGGAGTTTGGTGAGATACAGATCTAAAAGATGTTATGTGGCAGGTAAATATAAGTCTTAAAAATGTGAGGTGAAATGCAGTGAGACATAAGTCTTGATATGGTGGAATCATAGAAATTGAGATATGAAGTCTTGAGGAGATACGGTGAGAGGATTGGAGTGAACATAAGTCTAATAATGTAATGCGAGGTGAAATTAAAGTGAATATAAATCTTAAAAATGCGATGAAATTTGAAGAAAACATAAATCAAAAATCGATTGAAATTTAGAGTGAATATAAGTCTTAAAAAATCAAGTGAAATTTATGAAGTGAATATAAGTCTTAAGAAAATCGGTAAATATTGAAATGAACATAATTTCAAAGATAATATGATGAAATTAAAGTGAATAGAAATATTGAAAATGTGATGATATTTTAAGTGAAATAAAATCAAAAATCGATGAAATTTGAGTGAATATAAGTCTTGAGAAAATGTAGAGTCAAAATCATGGGGTGAGATATAAGGTAAGCCGAGAAATCTGGTCAAAAGGGTGAACATAAGTCTTGATATGGTCTGATGTGATTAAGAGTGGATATAAATCTGAGTAAAATCTTGTGAAATTTGAAGAAGATGTAAATCAGGAGAAAATCCAGATGAGTTTGAATTGAATATGGTCTTGGGAAAATGGAATTTGGGGTTGGGTGGATATAAGTCTTGGGAAAATAAGGTTAAATTTAGAATGAACATAAATTTAAGGATATATGAAGTAGGTTGAAGTGAATGCAAGTCCTAAGAAATGTGATGTAATTTAAATAAATAGTCAGAAAATCTGATGGAATTTGAGGTGAACATGAGATCTTGAGAAAATGAGTGAAATCATAAGTGAATATAGTCTTTAGAAAATCGGTAAAATTGAGTGACATAATCATCATATAATCGGTGAAATTAAAGTGAATATAAATCTTAAAAATGGATGAAATTTGAATAAACATAATCCTAAAAATGCGGTGAAATTTGAAGTGAATATAAGTCTTCAAAATATGGTGAAATTTGAAGTGAATATAAGTCTTAAGAAAAATCTGGTAAATATTGAAATGAACATAAATTTCAAGATAATATGATGAAAGTTAAAGTGAATAGAAATATTAAGAAAATGTGATGATATTTTAAGTAAATATGAATCCCAAAAAAATCTGATGAAATTTGAAGTGAACATAAGTCTTCAGAAAATATGATGAAATCATAAGTGAATATAAGTCTTCAGAAAATCTGGTCAAAAAAGAAGTGAACATAAATCTTAATCTAATCTGATGAAATTAAAAGTGAATATAAATCTTAATAAAATCTTATGAAATTTGAAGAAGATATAAATCATAAAAAACTCCGATGAAATTTGAATTGAATATAAGTCTTCAGAAAATCTTGTGAAATTGGAAGTGAATATAAGTCTTCAGAAAAATGAAGTTAAAATTGAAATGAACATGAATTTAAAGATAATATGATGAAATTTGAAGTGAATACAAATCTTAAGAAAATGTGATGTAATTTGAAGTAAATGTAAATGAAAATCGTGAGATTTGGGTGAACATAGGTCTTGGGAGAATGTGATTGAAATCGTGGTGAATATGAGGTCTTTGGAAATGCGTTAGGGTTAGGTTGACATGATCGTCATGATCTGATTGGAGTTGGGGTGAGATCAGTCTTAGGGAATATGATGGGTTGGAGGAAAGCATCAGTCAAAAATCGTTGGAGTTTGGGAATGGATATGGGTCTTGAGAAATCGGGTGAAATTTGGGTGGATATAAGGTCTTAAGGAAGATCGGGTGGGTGTTGGAATGGACATAGGTTTCAAGATGGTATGATGAGGGAGGTTAAAGGTGGATAGGAATATTAAGAAGTGTGATGATGTTTTGGAGTGGGTAGAAGTCCCAAGGATCGTTGAGGATTTGAGTGAACATAGAGTCTTGGGAGAAATATGGTGAAGAGTCATATGTGAGATATGAGTCTTGGAAATCACTGATTGAAAGAGTGAACATAATCATCATATAATCGATGAAATTAAAGTGAATATAAATCTTAAGAAATCTTGTGAAATTTGAAGGGACATAATCCTAAAGAGAATGGGTGAAATTTGGAGTGAATATAAGTCTCAAAAATGGTGAGTTTGAGTGAATATAAGTCTTAAGAAAATCGTTGAAATATTGAGAATGAACATAAATTTTCGAGATATTATGAGAGGATTAAGGTGAATGAAATATTAAGAAATGTGATGATATTTTAAGTAAATATAAGATCCCAAAATGCGATGAGAATTTGAGTGAACATAAGTCTTGAGAATATGATGAAATCATAAGTGAATATAAGTCCCGGAAATGGGGTCAAAAAGGAAGTGAGCATAAAATCTTAATCTAATCGATGAAAATTAAAAGTGAATATAAATCAATAAAATCTTATGAAATTTGAAGATATAAATCATAAAAATCAGAGTAAGAAATTTGAATTGAATATAAGTCTTGAGAGAAAATCTTGTGAAATTTGAAGTGAATATAAGTCTTGGAAAAATGAAGTTAAAATTGAAATGAACATAAATTTAAAGATAATATGATGAAATTTGAAGTTAATACAAATCTTAAGAAAATGTGATGTAATTTGAAGTAAATGTAAATCCGAAAAATGGTGAAATTTGAAGTGAACATAAGTCTTGGAAAATATGATTGAAATCATGAATTGAATATAGAGTCTTTAGAAAATCGTTAAAGGTTGGAGTTAACATGATCGTCATGTAATCACGTTGAAATTGAAGGGTGAATTACAGATCTTAAAAATGTGGTTGAAATTTGGAGAACATCGATCTAAGAAGATACGTTAAATTTGGAGTGAATATAAGTCTTCAAAAATCGGGTGAAATTTGGTGGATATGGGTCTTGGGAGTAAGGGTGAGTATTGAATGGACATAAATTTCAAGATATTATGATTGAGAGGTTAAGTGAATAGATGTTTCAAGAAAATGATATTTTGAAGTGATGAAATCCCAAAATGGATGAAATTTGGGAGTGAGACATAAGGTCTTCGGGGAAATATGGTGAAATCGTAATGTGGTATAAGTCTTGGAAAATCGGGGTCAAAGAGTGAACATAATCATCATATAATCTGAGGTGGAGAACAAAGTGAAGATATAAGTCTTAATAAAATCTTGTGAAATTTGAAGAGACATAATCTAAAGAATCAATACAGAATTTGGTGAATATAAGTCTCCAAAAATGCGGTGAAATTTGAGTGAATATAAGTCTTAGAAAAATGGTAAATATTAAATGAACATAAGTTTCAGGATAATATGATGAAAGGATTAGTGAATGAAATCTTAAGGAGATGTGGGCTATTTTAAGTAAATATGATCCCGAAGGTTTGATGAAGTTTGAAGTTGACATGGAGATCTTGGAAATTTGGTGAGAATCATGGAGTGGATATAAATCTTGGGAAAATCGGTCCTGAGGTTAACATAAATCTTAGTATAATCGATGAAATTAAGGTGAATATGAATTTTAATAAGTTTTGTGAAATTTGAAGGATATAAATCAAGAAATCGATGGAATTTAAGATTGAATATAAGTCTTGAGAATCTGTTGATTTAAAGTGAATATGGTGATAGGAAAATTAAGGTTAAAATTGAGAATGAGGAATGGAGTTCAAGATAGTATGGTTGCAATTTAAAAGTGGATACAAGTCTTGTGAAGAATGTGATGTGATTTGAGTAAATGTAAATCAGAAAATCGTGAAATTTGAGTGAACTAGAAGTCTTGGGAAAATGTAGTGAGTCATTAGAGTGAATATAAGTCTTTAGAAAATGCGGCAAAATTGAAGTGAACATAATAATCATCATATAATGGATGGAATTAAAAGTGAATTGATTGAATATCTTAAAAAAATGGGTGAATTTAGATTGAACATCAATCCTAAAAAGTATGATGAAATTTGATGAATATAAGTCAAAAATGCGGTGAAATTTGAGTGAATATAAGTCTTAAGAAAATACATTAAATATTGAAATGAACATAAATTTCAAGATATTGTGATGAAGTTAAAGTGGACCAGAAGTATTGAGAAAGGTAGCGATATTTTAGAGTAAATAAAATCCCAAAAATGGGTGGAATTTGAAGTGAACACATAAGGTCTTGGGAAATGTGGTGAAATCATGAGTGAGATATGGGATCGCCCAAGAAGATGGGGGTGAGGAGTTGGTGGTTTATAGTCGTCATGTAGTGGGTGAAATTAAAAATTGAGATATCAGTCTTGAAAATGTAATAGGTGGGGTTGGAGAAGTGAATAAGTCTAAAAAGAATGGGTGGTAAATTGAGATATGGTCTTAAAGGAAAATCGTGAATATATCTGGAAAATGGTAAATTTCAAGATAATTTCCAGTGAATATTAAAGAGTGAACATAAATATTAAGAAAATGTGATGCTATTTTGAAGTAAATATGAATCCCAAAAATTGATGAAATTTGAGATTAGCGCCTTAAGTCTTGAGAAAAATTTAGTGAAATCATTATTGAATAGTCTTGAGGAAAATGCGATTAAAGAAGTGAACATAAATCTTATGTAATCGGTGATTAGAAATTGAATATGGAAGTTTTAGTAAAATCTTGTGAAATTTGAAGGAAGTATAAGTCCTGAAAATCGGTGAAATTTGGATTGAGGATATGGAGTCAGCCGGAGGAGTGGGGTGGAGTTTGAAGTGGTTTAAGTCTTGGGAAAATGGGTTGAAATTTGAATGGACATAAGTTTAGAGATAATGTGGTTGCAATTAGAGTGGATACAAGATCTTGTGAAAGTGGCGGTGTGATTTGAGTAAATATAAGGTCAGAAAATGGAATTGAAGTTGGAGTGGACATTGGTCTTGGGAAATGGGATGAGAATCATGAGGTGAATATGGGTCTTTTAGAGGAGTGGGTGGGAATTGAGGTGATCGTCATATAATGGTGGAAATTAGAAGTGGATATAAATCTTAAAAATGGGTGAGGATTTGAGAAACATAATCACAAAATGGGTGGAATTTGAGTGAATATAAGTCTTAGGAAAATCGGTGAAATTTAGTGAATAATATAGTCTTGAAAGAAAATCGTAAAATTTGAAATGAACATAAATTTCAAGATAATATATGAATTGAGAATTAAAGTGAATAGAAATATTAAGACAATAACAATAAAATTTTAAGTAAATATGAATCATAAGGGTTGATGAAATGCGAAGTAAAGAGAGAAGTCTTTGAAAATATGATGATCAAATTGAATATAGTCTTGAGAAAATGCAATTGGAACTTGGGTGAACATAAATCCTAATGATCCGGTGAAATTAAAGTGGAATATAAATCTTAAGACAATCTTACGAAATTTGAAGAAAACATAAATAGTAAAAAAATCTGATGAAATTTGAAGTTAACATAAGTCTTCAGAAAATTTGATGAAATCATAAGTGAATAGAAGTCTTCAGAAAATCTGGTCTAAAAGGAAGTGAACATAAATGTTAAGATAATCTGATGAAATTTAAAGTGAATATAAATTTTAATAAAATCTTATGAAATTTGAAGAAGATATAAATCCTAAAAAAATCTGATGAAATTTTAATTGAATATAAGTCTTCAGAAAATCTGGTGAAATTTGAAGTGAATATAAGTATTCAGAAAAATCTGGTTAAAATTGAAATGAACATAAATTTAAAGATAATATGGTGCAATTTAAAGTGAATACAAATCTTATGAAAATGTGATGTAATTTGAAGTAAATGTAAATCGAGAAAAATCGATGGGGAGTTGAAGGTGGACATAGGTCTTGAGAGAAA
>CM038795.1:163546601-163589148 GCA_021764765.1 Vicia sativa | reverse complement strand
ATTTTCTTATTATTTATATTCACACTTTAAATTAATCAGATTATCTTTAAATTTATATTCTTTAATTTTAATTTTACGAAGACTTATATTCACCAATTTCACAGTTTCGAGACTTATATTCACTTCATTTCTTCAGTTTTTTAAATTTATATTTTTTCAAATTCATCAAATTTCTAAGATTTATATTCCTTTAATTTCATTAAATTATATTAATATTTATGTTCTTCAATTTTAACAAGATTTTTTGAGACTTATATTCACTTATGATTTCATCATATTTTTGAGACTTTTGTTTCAATTCTTCAAATTTCATTATATTTTCTTAAACTTTATATTCACTTTTAATTTGTCATTATTTTAAGATTTATATTCCTTCAAGTTTAATGATTATCATTCAATTTATGTTCATTTCCATTTTTCAAATTTTCACGAAGACTTATATTCACTTCAAATTTCATGATTTTTATTAAGTTTATATTCTTCAAATTTCATTAAATTTTTAAGAGATTTATATTCACTTTTAATTTCATTCAGTTATATTAAGATTATATTCACTTCAATTTAGCAGTTTTACGAAGACTTATATTCACTTAAATTTCATAATATTTTTAAGATTATATTCACTTCAATTTCATCGATTTTTTAGGTTATATTTACTTCAAATTACACATACATTTTCTTAAGTTATATTCACTAAATTCATCATTATTATCTTTAAATTTATGTTCATTTCAATTTTACGATTTTTCTTAGACTTATATTCATGAATTTCACAGTTTTTAGAGACTTATATTCACTTCAAATTTCATTAGATTTTAGGTTTTATATTTTCTTCAATTTCTCAAGATTTTTTCTTAAGATTTATATTCACTTAATTTCATCAAATTATATTAGATTTATGTTTCATTATTTTAACAGTTTTTGAACTTATATTTCTTAAGTTTCATCATATTTAGAAGACTTATATTCACTTCAAATTTCATCATATTTTTTAGGATATATATTCACAAATTTCATCACATTTTCTTAAGATTATATTCACTTTAAATTTCATCATATTATCTATAAGTTTATGTTCATTTCAATTTTTTGCGGATTTTTACGAAGACTTATATTCACTTCAAATTTCACAGTTTTACGAGACTTATATTCACTTCAATTTCATCATATTTTTTAAGATTTATATTCACTCAAATTTCATAAGATTTCTTAAGATTTATATTCATTTAATTTCATAGTTATATTAAGATTATATTCCTCAATTTTCACAGTTTTTAGAGACTTATATTCATTCAATTTCACAGATTTTTTGGGTTTTATATTCACTTCAAATTTCATCATATTTTCTTAAGATTTATATTCACTTCAATTTCATCATTTTATCTTTAAGTTTATATTTCACATTTAAATTTTTACCATATTTTTACGAAGACTTATATTCACTTCAAATTTCAGGATTCACCAAATTTCATGATTTTTTTAGATTTATATTCCTTCAAATTTCATCAGATTTCTTAAGATTTATATTCACTTCAAATTTCATCGAGCTTAAATTCACTTCAAATTTCACAAGATTTTTTGAAGACTTATATTCACTTCAAATTTCATTGATTTTTTGGTTATATTTTCTTCAAATTTCATAGTTTTATTAGATTATATTCACTTTTAATTTCATCAGATTATATTAAGATTTATATTCACTTCAATTTTCACAGATTTTTAGAGACTTATATTCATATGATTTCATCATATTTTACGAAGACTTATGTTCACTTCAATTTCATCAGTTTTTTAGGATTTATATTCACTTCAAATTACATCACATTTCTTAAGATTTATATTCACTTTTAATTTCATCATTAATTCTTTAAATTTATATTCATTTCAATTTTACTAGATTTTTAAAGACTTATATTCACTTCAATTTCACGATTTTCGAAGACTTATATTCACTTCAAATTTATTGATTTTTTAGGATTTATATTTTCTTCAAATTTCATAAGATTTTCTTAGATTATATTCAATTTTAATTTCATCAGATTATATTAGATTATATTCACTTCATTTTCATAGTTTTGAGACTTATATTCACATCTGATTTCATCATATTTTACGAAGACTTATTCACTTCAAATTTCATCAGTTTTTTAGGATTTATATTCACTTCAAATTACATCACATTTCTTAAGATTTATATTCATTTAAATTTCATCATATTATCTTTAATTTATATTCATTTCAATTTTTACAGTGATTTTTTGAGACAATATTCACTTCAAATTTCACAGATTTTACGAGACTTATATTCACTTCAAATTTCATCATATTTTTTAGGATTTATATTTTTCAAATTTCATAAGATTTTATTAGATTTATATTCAATTTTAATTTCATCAGATTATATTAAATTTATGTTCACTTCAATTTTCACTAGTTTTATAGACTTATATTCACTTATGATTTCATCATATTTTGAAGACTTATATTCACTTCAAATTTCATCAGTTTTTTAGGATTATTCAAAATTTCATCACATTTTCTTAAGATTTATATTCACTTTAAATTTCATCATATTATCTTTAAATTTATGTTCATTTCAATTTTACAGATTTTTCTAAAGACTTATATTCACTTCAAATTTCACAGTTTTTAAAGACTATATTCACTTCAAATTTCATCATTTTTTGATATTTATTCAAATTTCATTAGATTTTCTTTAGATTTATATTCAATTTAATTTCATCGATTATATTAAGATTTATGTTCACTAATTTTCACCAGTTTTTGAGACTTATTTTCACATATGATTTCATCATATTTTACGAAGACTTATATTCACTAATTTCATGATTTTTTAGGATTTATATTCACTTCAAATTACATCACATTTTCTTAAGATTTATATTCACTTTAAATTTCATCATATTATCTTTAAATTTATGTTCATTTCAATTTTACAGTTTTACGAAGACTTATATTCACTTCAAATTTCTGATTTTACGAGACTTATATTCACTTCAAATTTCATCATATTTTTAGGATTTATATTTTAAATTTCATAAATTTTATTAAGATTTATATTCACTTTTAATTTCATGATTATATTAAGATTTATGTTCACTTCAATTTTCACAGTTTTTAGAGACTATATTCATCGTTCATCATATTTTCGAAAGACTTATGTTCACTTCAATTTCATAAGTTTTTTAGGATTTATATTCACTTCAAATTACATCACATTTTCTTAAGATTTATATTCACTTTAAATTTCATCATATTATCTTTAAATTTATTTTCATTTCAATTTTACATATTTTTGAAGACTTATATTCACTTCAAATTTCACGGATTTTTAAGACTTATATTCACTTCAAATTTCATCAGTTTTTAGGATTTATATTTTCTTCAAATTCATCAGATTTTTTAAGATTTATATTCACTTTAAATTTCATCATTATTATCTTAAATTTATATTCATTTCAATTTTTTACGGATTTTTTTGAAACATATTCATAATTCACAAGATTTTCTAAAGACTTATATTCACTTCAAATTTCATAGTTTTTTGGATTTATATTTTCTTCAAATTTCATTAGATTTTATTAAGATTTATATTCACTTTTAATTTCATCAGATTATCTTAAGATTTATGTTCCTTAAATTTTCACAGTTTTACGAAGACTTATATTCACTTCATTTCATCAGTTTTTAGATATATTCACTTCAAATTTCATGAGATTTTTATAAGTTTATATTCACTTCAAATTTCATCAGATTTTCTTAAATTTATATTCACTTAATTTAATCATATGATATTTTAATTTATTTCATTTCAATTTTAAATTTTCTAAAGACTTATATTCACTTCAAATTTCATAAGATTTTTAGGATTTATATTTTCTTCAAATTTCTTACAGATTTTCTTTAGTTTATATTTCATTCAAATTATATTAAGATTTATGTTCACTTCAATTTTAACAGATTTTATGAAGACTTATATTCACTTCAAATTTCATCATATTTTGAGACTTATATTCACTTCAAATTTCATGATTTTTAGGTTTATATTTTCTTCAAATTTCATAAGTTTTTAGTTTATATTAATCACTTTAATTTCATCAGATTATATTAAGATTTATGTTCACTTCAATTTTTGCAGTTTTTACGAAGACTTATATTCACATTGATTTCATCATATTTTACGAAGATTATTATTCACTTCAAATTTCATAAGTTTTTTAGGATTTATATTCACTTCAAATTTCACATTTTCTTAAGATTTATATTCACTTTAAATTTCATCATATTATCTTTAAATTTATGTTCATTTCAATTTTACAGTTTTTTGAGACTTATATTCACTCAAATTTCACTGATTTTACGAGACTTATATTCACTAAATTTCATCAGTTTTTTTAGGATTTATATTTTCCAAATTTCATAAGATTTTCTTTAGATTTATATTCACTTTTAATTTCATCAGATTATATTAAGATTTATGTTCACTTCAATTTTCACGGTTTTACGAGACTTATATTCATTAATTTTATCATATTTTACGAACTTATGTTCACTTCAAATTTCATAAGTTTTTTAGGATTTATATTCACTTCAAATTACATCACATTTTCTTAAGATTTATATTCATTTAAATTTATCATATTATCTTTAAATTTATTTCATTTCAATTTTTACAGTTTTTTAGAGACTTATATTCCTTCAAATTTCACTAGTTTTAGAGACTTATATTCACTTCAAATTTCATTGATTTTTTTAGGATTTATATTTTCTTCAAATTTCATAAGATTTTCTTTAGATTTATATTCAATTTTAATTTCATCAGATTATATTAAGATTTATATTCACTTGATTTTAACAGTTTTACGAGACTTATATTCACATCAATTTCATCATATTTTACGAAGACTTATATTCACTAAATTTCATCATATTTTCTTAAGATTTATATTCACTTTAAATTTCATCATATTATCTTTAAATTTATATTCATTTCAATTTTACAGTTTTACGAGACTTATATTCACTAAATTCACAGATTTTACGAGACTTATATTCACTTCAAATTTCATCAGTTTTTTTAGGTTATATTTCTTCAAATTTCATAAGATTTTATTTAGATTTATATTCAATTTTAATTTCATAAGATTATATTAAGATTTATGTTCACTTCAATTTTAACAGTTTTACGAGACTTATATTCATTCAGTTCATCATATTTTAGAGACTTATATTCACTTAAATTTCATCAGTTTTTAGGACTTATATTCACTTCAAATTACATCACATTTCTTAAGATTTATATTCACTTTAAATTTCATCATATTATCTTTAAATTTATGTTCATTTCAATTTTCACAGTTTTCGAAGACTTATATTCACAAATTTCACTAGATTTTACGAAGACTTATATTCACTTCAAATTTCATCATATTTTTTAGGATTATATTTTCTTCAAATTTCATAAGATTTTATTGATTTATATTCACTTTTAATTTCATCAGATTATATTAAGATTTATATTCACTTCAATTTTCACAGTTTTACGAAGACTTATATTCACATATGATTTCATCATATTTTAAGACTTATGTTCCTTCAAATTTCATTGATTTTTTAGGATTTATATTCACTTCAAATTACATCCATTTTCTTAAGATTTATATTCACTTTAAATTTCATCATATTATCTTTAAATTTATGTTCATTTCAATTTTACAGTTTTTACGAGACTTATATTCACTTCAAATTTCACAGATTTTACGAGACTTATATTCACTTCAAATTTCATTAGATTTTTTAGGATTATATTTTCTTCAAATTTCATAAGATTTTCTTTAGATTTATATTCAATTTTAATTTCATAGATTATATTAAGATTTATATTCACTTCAATTTTAACGAGATTTTAGAGACTTATATTCACATCAGATTTCATCATATTTTACGAGACTTATATTCACTTCAAATTTCATCAGTTTTTTAGGATTTATATTAACTTCATAACATCACATTTTCTTAAGATTTATATTCACTTTAAATTTCATCATATTATCTTTAAATTTATATTCATTTCAATTTTACAGTTTTACGAAGACTTATATTCACTTCAAATTTCATCATATTTTTTTAGGTTTATATTTTCTTCAATTTCATAAGATTTTCTTAGATTTATATTCACTTTTAATTTCATGATTATATTAAGATTTATATTCACTTCAATTTTCACAGTTTTACGAAGACTTATATTCACTTCAATTTCATCATATTTTACGAAGACTTATATTCACTTCAAATTTCATCAGTTTTTTAGGATTTATATTCACTTCAAATTACATCACATTTTCTTAAGATTTATATTCACTTTAAATTTCATCATATTATCTTTAAATTTATGTTCATTTCAATTTTTGCATTTTTACGAAGACTTATATTCACTTCAAATTTCAGTTTTGAGACTTATATTCACTTCAAATTTCATCAGTTTTTAGGTTATATTTCTTCAAATTTCATAAGATTTTCTTTAGATTTATATTCAATTTTAATTTCATCAGATTATATTAAGATTTATATTCTTTAATTTTCACGATTTTACGAGACTTATATTCACATCATTTCATCATATTTTACGAGACTTATGTTCACTTCAAATTTCATGATTTTTTAGGATTTATATTCACTTCAAATTACATCACATTTTCTTAAGATTTATATTCACTTTAAATTTCATCATATTATCTTTAAATTTATATTCATTTCAATTTTACAGATTTTTGAAGACTTATATTCACTTCAAATTTCAGATTTTAGAAGACTTATATTCACTTCAAATTTCATTGATTTTTAGGATTTATATTTCTTCAAATTTCATAAGATTTTCTTTAGATTTATATTCAATTTTAATTTCATCAGATTATATTAAGATTTATATTCACTTCATTTTAACAGTTTTACGAGACTTATATTCACATTGATTTCATCATATTTTACGAAGACTTATATTCACTTCAAATTTCATCAGTTTTTAGGTTTATATTCACTTCAAATTCATCACATTTTCTTAAGATTTATATTCACTTTAAATTTCATCATATTATCTTTAAATTTATTTTCATTTCAATTTTCACCGATTTTTACGAAGACTTATATTCACTTCAAATTTCAGATTTTACGAAGACTTATATTCACTTCAAATTTCATCATATTTTTAGGATTATATTTTCTTCAAATTTCATAAGATTTTCTTGATTTATATTCACTTTTAATTTCATCAGATTATATTAGATTTATATTCACTTCAATTTTCACAGTTTACGAGACTTATATTCCATATGATTTCATCATATTTTTAGAACTTATATTCACTTCAAATTTCATGATTTTTTAGGATTTATATTCACTTCAAATTACATCACATTTTCTTAAGATTTATATTCACTTTAAATTTCATCATATCTTTTAATTTATGTTCATTTCAATTTTGCAGTTTTACGAGACTTATATTCACTTCAAATTTCAGATTTTACGAGACTTATATTCACTTCAAATTTCATTAGATTTTTAGGATTTATATTTCTTCAAATTTCATAAGATTTTCTTTAGATTTATATTCATTTTAATTTCATAGATTATATTAAGATTTATGTTCACTTCAATTTTAACAGATTTTACGAAGACTTATATTCATCGATTTCATCATATTTTGAAGACTTATATTCACTTCAAATTTCATGATTTTTTAGGATTTATATTCACTTCAAATTACATCACATTTCTTAAGATTATATTCACTTTAAATTTCATCATATTATCTTTAAATTTATATTCATTCAAATTTTACAGATTTTAGAAGACTTATATTCACTTCAATTTCATCATATTTTTAGGATTTATATTTTCTTCAAATTTCATAAGATTTTCTTAAGATTATATTCACTTTTAATTTCATTCAGTTATATTAAGATTTATATTCACTTCAATTTTCCCAGATTTTGAGACTTATATTCACATGATTTCATCATATTTTCTGAAGACTTATGTTCACTTCAAATTTCATCAGTTTTTTTGGGATTTATATTTACTTCAAATTACATCACATTTTCTTAAGATTTGTATTCACTTTAAATTTCATCATATTATCTTTAAATTTATGTTCATTTCAATTTTAACCAGATTTTTCTGAAGACTTATATTCACTTCAAATTTCACAGTTTTTCGAGACTTATATTCACTTCAAATTTCATCAGATTTTTTTAGGATTTATATTTTCTTCAAATTTCATAAGATTTTTTTAAGATTTATATTCACTTTTAATTTCATCAGATTATATTAAGATTTATGTTCACTTCAATTTTCATCAGATTTTCTAAAGACTTATATTCACTTATGATTTCATCATATTTTCTGAAGACTTATGTTCACTTCAAATTTCATCAGATTTTTTTCGGATTTATATTTACTTCAAATTACATCACATTTTCTTAAGATTTGTATTCACTTCAAATTTCATCATATTATCTTTAAATTTATGTTCATTTAATTTTTTCGGTTTTTACGAACTTATATTCACTTAAATTTCATCGGATTTTTTAAGGTTTATATTTTCTTCAAATTTCATAAGATTTTCTTTAGATTTATATTCAATTTTAATTTCATAAGATTATATTAAGATTTATATTCACTTAATTTTATCAGTTTACGAGACTTATATTCACATCGATTTCATCATATTTTACGAAGACTTATATTCACTTCAAATTTCATAGATTTTTAGGATTTATATTTACTTCAAATTACATCACATTTTCTTAAGATTTGTATTCACTTCAAATTTCATCATATTATCTTTAAATTTATGTTCATTTCAATTTTAAACCGATTTTTCTGAAGACTTATATTAACTTCAAATTTCACCAGATTTTCTGAAGACTTTTATTCACTTCATATTTCATCATATTTTTTAGGTTTATATTTTCTTCAAATTTCATAAGATTTTCTTAAGATTTATATTCACTTTTAATTTCATAGATTATATTAAGATTTATGTTCACTTCAATTTTCACCGTTTTACGAAGACTTATATTCATCGATTTCATCATATTTTCTGAAGACTTATGTTCACTTCAAATTTCATCAGATTTTTTTGGGATTTTTATTTACTTAAAATAACATCACATTTTCTTAATATTTCTATTCACTTTAACTTTCATCATATTATCTTCAAATTTATGTTCATTTCAATTTTCAGTTTTTACGAAACTTATATTCACTTCAAATTTCACCAGATTTTTTAAAGACTTATATTCACTTCAAATTTCATCAGATTTTTTTAGGATTTATGTTTTCTTCAAATTTCATCAGATTTTTTTAAGATTTATATTCACTTTTAATTTCATCAGATTATATGATGATTTATGTTCACTTCAAATTTCACAGTTTTCTAAGACTTATATTCACATAGTTTCATCATATTTTAGAAGACTTATATTCACTTCAAATTTCATCAGTTTTTAGGTTTATATTCACTTAATTACATCACATTTCTTAAGATTTATATTCACTTTAAATTCATCATATTATCTTTAAATTTATGTTCATTTCAATTTTTGGATTTTTAGAGACTTATATTCACTTCAAATTTCACCAAATTTTACGAGACTTATATTCACTTCAAATTTCATGATTTTTTTTGGTTTATATTTTCTTCAAATTTCATAAGATTTTCTTTAGATTTATATTCAATTTAATTTCATAAGATTATATTAAGATTTATATTCACTTCAATTTTAACAGTTTTCGAGACTTATATTCACTTCGATTTCATCATATTTTACAAGACTTATGTTCACTTCAAATTTCATGATTTTTTAGGATTTATATTCACTTCAAATTACATCACATTTTCTTAAGATTTATATTCACTTTAAATTTCATCATATTATCTTTAAATTTATGTTCATTTCAATTTTGCAGTTTTTAAAGACTTATATTCACTTCAAATTTCACAGTTTTACGAACTTATATTCACTTCAAATTTCATGATTTTTAGATTTATATTCTTCAAATTTCATAAGATTTTCTTAAGATTATATTCACTTTTAATTTCATGATTATATTAAGATTTATATTCACTTCAATTTTTTGATTTTACGAAGACATATTCATCTAATTTCATCATTTTTCGAAGACTTATATTCACTTCAAATTTCATGATTTTTGGATTTATATTACTTCAAATTACATCACATTTTCTTAAGTTTATATTCACTTTAATTTTCATCATATTATCTTTAAATTTATATTCTTTCAATTTTCAGTTTTACAAGACTTATATTCACTTCAAATTTCGATTTACGAGACTTATATTCACTTCAAATTTCATTGATTTTAAGTTTATATTTTTTAAATTTCATAGATTTTTTAGATTTATATTCAATTTAATTTCATTAGATTATATTAAGATTATATTCATAAATTTTACGGATTTTAAGACTTATATTCACTTATGATTTATCATATTTTAAAACTTATTTCACTTCAAATTTCATCAGATTTTTTTAGGATTTATATTCACTTCAAATTACATCACTTTTCTTAAGATTTATATTCACTTAAATTTCATCATATTATCTTTAAATTTATGTTCATTTCAATTTTACAGTTTTTTGAAGACTTATATTCACTCAAATTTCACCATTTTTACGAGACTTATATTCACTTCAAATTTCATGATTTTTTAGGATTTATATTTTTTCAAATTTCATAAGATTTTATTCAATTTTAATTTCATAAGATTATATTAAGATTTATGTTCACTTCAATTTAACGATTTTAAGACTTATATTCACTCGATTTCATCATATTTTACGAGACTTATATTCACTTCAAATTTCATCAATTTTTTGGATTTATATTCACTTCAAATTACATCACATTTCTTAAGATTTATATTCACTTTAAATTTCATCATATTATCTTTAAATTTATGTTCATTCAATTTTACGGATTTTAGAAGACTTATATTCACTTCAAATTTCACAGTTTTACGAAGACTTATATTCCTAAATTTCATCTATTTTTTAGGATTTATATTTTCTTTCGATTTCTATTCAATTTAATTTCATAGATTATATTAGATTATATGTTCCTTCAATTTTAACAATTTTACGAGACTTATATTCACATCTAATTTCATCATATTTAGAAGACTTATATTCACTTCAAATTTCATAAGTTTTTTAGGATTTATATTCTTCAAATTTCATCATTTTCTTAAGATTATATTCACTTTAATTTTCATCATTATCTTAAGATTTATGTTCACTTCAATTTTCACAGTTTTGACTTATATTCACTTCAATTTCATCATATTTTACGAGACTTATATTCACTTCAAATTTCATCATATTTTTTGGATTTATATTTTCTTCAAATTTCATAAGATTTTCTTAAGATTTATATTCACTTTTAATTTCATTCAGTTATATTAAGATTTATGTCACTTCAATTTTCCCAATTTTTACGAAGACTTATATTCATCTAATTTCATCATATTTTAAAGACTTATATTCACTTCAAATTTCATGATTTTTTAGGATTTATATTTTCTTCAAATTTCATCACATTTTCTTAAGATTTATATTCACTTTAAATTTCATCATATTATCTTAAGATTTATATCCTTCAATTTTCACGGTTTTTTAAGACTTATATTCACTTCAATTTCATCATTTTTACGAAGACTTATATTCACTTCAAATTTCATCAGTTTTTTTGGATTTATATTTTCTTCAAATTTCATAAGATTTTCTTAAGATTTATATTCACTTTTAATTTCATCAATTATATTAAGATTTATATTCCTTCAATTTTCACAGATTTTTGAAGACTTATATTCACATCTAATTTCATCATATTTTAGAAGACTTATATTCACTTCAAATTTCATCAGATTTTTTAGGATTTATATTCACTTCAAATTACATCATATTTTCTTAAGATTTATATTCACTTTAATTTTCATGATTATCTTAAATTTATATTCATTCAATTTTCACAGTTTTACGAAGACTTATATTCACTTCAAATTTCATCACAATTTACGAGACTTATATTCACTTCAAATTTCATTGATTTTTAATTTATATTTACTTCAAATTTCATCAGATTTTCTTAAGATTTATATTCACTTTAATTTTCAGGTATATTAAGATTATGTTCACTTCAATTTCACAGTTTTACGAGACTTATATTCATCGTTCATCATATTTTACGAAGACTTATATTCACTTCAAATTTCATCAAGTTTTTTAAGTTTATATTTTCTTCAAATTTCATCAGATTTTCTTAAGATTTATATTCACTTTTAATTTCATCAGTTATCTTAAGATTTATATCCTTCATTTTCAAGTTTTACGAGATTTTTTACTTTTACGAGACATATTCACTTCAAATTTCACAGTTTTACGAGACTTATATTCACTTCAAATTTCATTAGATTTTTTAGGATTTATATTTTCTTCAAATTTCATAAGATTTTATTTAGATTTATATTCAATTTTAATTTCATCAGATTATATTAAGATTTATGTTCACTTCATTTTAACAGTTTTACGAGACTTATTTTCACATCGATTTCGTCATATTTTAGAGACTTATATTCACTTCAAATTTCATCAGTTTTTTTGGATTATATTCACTTCAAATTACATCACATTTTCTTAAGATTTATATTCACTTCAATTTCATCATATTATCTTTAAATTTATGTTCATTTCAATTTTACAGTTTTTGAAGACTTATATTCATTCAATTTCACAGTTTTACGAAGACTTATATTCACTTCAAATTTCATGATTTTTTAGGATTTATACTTCAAATTTCATCAAGATTTTCTTAAGATTTATACACTTTAATTTTCATCAGTTATATTAAGATTTATGTTCACTCAATTTTAACGATTTTACGAAGACTTATATTCACATCAATTTCATCATATTTTGAAGACTTATGTTCACTTCAAATTTCATAAGATTTTTAGGTTATATTCACTTCAAATTCATCACATTTTCTTAAGATTATATTCACTTTAATTTTCATCATATTATCTTTAAATTTATGTTCATTTCAATTTTTACGATTTTAAGACTTATATTCACTTCAAATTTCACAGTTTTACGAAGACTTATATTCAAATTTCATCATATTTTTTGGATTTATATTTTCTTCAAATTTCATAGATTTTCTTAAGATTTATATTCACTTTTAATTTCATCAGATTATATTAAGATTTATTCACTTCAATTTTCACAAATTTTAAGACTTATATTCACTTCAAATTTCATCATTTTAAGACTTATATTCACTTCAAATTTCATCAGATTTTTAGGTTTATATTTTCTTCAAATTTCATCAATTTTCTTAAGATTTATATTCACTTAATTTCATCAGTTATCTTAAGATTTATATCCTTCAATTTTCACAAATTTTACGAAGACTTATATTCACTTAATTTCATCACATTTAAAGACTTATATTCACTTCAATTTCATCAGTTTTTTAGGATTTATATTTTCTTCAAATTTCATAAGATTTTTTAAGATTTATATTCACTTAATTTCATCAAATTATATTAAGATTTATATCACTTCATTTTCACGATTTTTGAAGACTTATATTCATCAATTTTCATTTGAAGACTTATTTCACTTCAAATTTCATCATATTTTTAGGATTTATATTCACTTCAAATCATACATTTTCTTAAGATTTATATTCACTTTAATTTCATCAGATTATATTAAGATTTATATTCACTTCAATTTTTGCAGTTTACGAGACTTATATTCACTTCAAATTTCATCACAATTTACGAGACTTATATTCACTTCAAATTCATGATTTTTTAGGATTTATATTTACTTCAAATTTCATCATATTTTCTTAAGATTTATATTCACTTTAATTTTCATCAGTTATATTAAGATTTATGTTCACTTCAATTTTCACCATATTTTACGAAGACTTATATTCATCAATTTCATCATATTTTACGAAGACTTATATTCACTTCAAATTTCATCAGTTTTTTAGATTTATATTCACTTCAAATTTCAGATTTTCTTAAGATTTATATTCACTTTTAATTTCATCATTATCTTAAGATTTATATCCTTCATTTTCACATTTTACGAGACATTTTTTACAGTTTTAGAGACTTATATTCATTAAATTTCACAGTTTTACGAAGACTTATATTCACTTAAATTTCATTAGATTTTTGGATTTATATTTTCTTCAAATTTCATAAGATTTTATTTAGATTTATATTCAATTTTAATTTCATCAGTTATATTAAGATTTATGTTCACTTCAATTTTAACAGTTTTTCGAAGACTTATTTTCACTCGTTTCATCATATTTTACGAAGACTTATATTCACTTCAAATTTCATCATATTTTTAAGTTATATTAACTTCAAATTACATCACATTTTCTTAAGATTTATATTCACTTTAAATTTCATCATATTATCTTTAAATTTATGTTCATTTCAATTTTCACGATTTTTGAAGACTTATATTCACTTTAAATTTCACAGTTTTAGAACTTATATTCACTTCAAATTTCATCAGATTTTTTAGGTTTATATTTACTTCAAATTTCATCATATTTTCTTAAGATTTATATTCACTTTAATTTTCATCAGTTATATTAAGATTTATGTTCACTTCAATTTTAACGATTTTACGAGACTTATATTCACATCGATTTCATCATATTTTACGAGACTTATATTCACTTCAAATTTCATAAGATTTTTAGGATTTATATTCACTTCAAATTACATC
Source organism: Vicia sativa (assembly GCA_021764765.1). Classification (NCBI taxonomy): domain Eukaryota; kingdom Viridiplantae; phylum Streptophyta; class Magnoliopsida; order Fabales; family Fabaceae; genus Vicia; species Vicia sativa. Next base: position 163,574,281 of record CM038795.1, on the reverse strand, counting down.
ACATTTTCTTAAGATTTATATTCACTTTAATTTCATCATATTATCTTTAAATTTATGTTCATTTCAATTTTACAGTTTTGAAGACTTATATTCACTTCAAATTTCACAGATTTTAGAGACTTATATTCACTTCAAATTTCATCATATTTTTTTTGGTTTATATTTTCTTCAAATTTCATAAGATTTTCTTAGATTTATATTCACTTTTAATTTCATCAGATTATATTAAGATTTATATCACTTCATTTTCACCAAATTTTACGAAGACTTATATTCACTTCTAATTTCATCATATTTTACGAGACTTATATTCACTTCAAATTTCATTGATTTTTAGGATTTATATTTTCTTCAAATTTCATAAGATTTTCTTAAGATTTATATTCACTTTTAATTTCATCAAATTATATTAGATTTATGATCACTTCAATTTTCACGTTTTTTAGAGACTTATATTCATCTAATTTCATCAGATTTTACGAGACTTATATTCACTTCAAATTTCATGATTTTTTAGATTTATATTTACTTCAAATTTCATCATATTTTCTTAAGATTTATATTCACTTTAATTTTCATCAGATTATATTAAGATTTATGTTCACTTCAATTTTCACAGTTTTACGAAGACTTATATTCACTTCTAATTTCATCATATTTTAAAGACTTATATTCACTTCAAATTTCATTGATTTTTTAGGATTTATATTCACTTCAAATTTCATCATATTTTCTTAAGATTTATATTCACTTTAATTTTCATCGATTATATTAAGATTTATATTCACTTCAATTTCACAGTTTTACGAAGACTTATATTCACTCGATTTCATCTATTTTAAAGACTTATATTCACTTCAAATTTCATGATTTTTAGGATTTATATTTACTTCAAATTTCAAAGATTTTCTTAAGATTTATATTCACTTTTAATTTCATCATTATATTAGATTTATATCACTTCAATTTTCTGCAGTTTTAGAGACAATTTTACAGTTTTACGAGACTTATATTCACTTCAAATTTCACAGTTTTACGGACTTATATTCACTTCAAATTTCATTAGATTTTTTAGATTTATATTTCTTCAAATTTCATAGATTTTATTTAGATTTATATTCAATTTTAATTTCATCAGTTATATTAAGATTTATATTCACTTCAATTTTAACAGTTTTACGAGACTTATTTTCATCGATTTCATCATATTTTTACGACTTATATTCACTTCAAATTTCATCATTTTTAGGATTATATTCACTTCAAATTACATCACATTTCTTAGATTTATATTCACTTTAAATTTCATCATATTATCTTTAAATTTATGTTCATTTCAATTTTTCAGATTTTTGAGACTTATATTCACTTCAAATTTCACAGTTTTACGAGACTTATATTCACTTCAAATTTCATCAGATTTTTTAGGATTTATATTTACTTCAAATTTCATATTTTCTTAAGATTTATATTCACTTTAATTTTCATCAGTTATATTAAGATTTATGTTCACTTCAATTTTAACAGTTTTAGAACTTATATTCACATCTGATTTCATCATATTTTAGAAGACTTATTTCTTCAAATTTCATAAGATTTTGGGTTATATTCACTTCAAATTACATCACATTTTCTTAAGATTATATTCACTTTAATTTTCATCATATTATCTTTAAATTTATATTCATTTCAATTTTTACAGTTTTTAGAAGACTTATATTCACTTCAAATTTCACATTTTAAGACTTATATTCACTTCAAATTTCATCATATTTTTTGATTATATTTTCTTCAAATTTCATAAGATTTTCTTAAGATTTATATTCACTTTTAATTTCATCAGTTATTAGATTTATATCACTTCAATTTTCACCAAATTTTACGAAGACTTATATTCACTTCAAATTTCATCATTTTTCGAAGACTTATATTCACTTCAAATTTCATCATATTTTTTAGGTTATATTTTCTTCAAATTCATAAGATTTTCTTAAGATTTATATTCACTTTAATTTCATCAGTTATCTTAGATTTATATCACTTCAATTTTCACCAAATTTTACGAGACTTATATTCACTTCTAATTTCATCACATTTTACGAGACTTATATTCACTTCAAATTTCATCAGTTTTTTAGGATTTATATTTTCTTCAAATTTCATAAGATTTTCTTAAGATTTATATTCACTTTTAATTTCATCAAATTATATTAAGATTTATATCACTTAATTTTCACGATTTTTGAAGACTTATATTCATCTAATTTCATCACATTTACGAAGACTTATTTCACTTCAAATTTCATCATATTTTTTAGGATTTATATTCACTTCAAATTACATCATATTTTCTTAGATTATATTCACTTTAATTTTCATCAGATTATCTTAGATTTATGTTCACTTCAATTTTTACAGTTCGAGACTTATATTCATCTAATTTCATCACATTTTACGAAGACTTATATTCACTTCAAATTTCATGATTTTTTAGGATTTATATTTTCAAATTTCATCATATTTTCTTAAGATTTATATTCACTTTAATTTCATGATTATATTAAGATTTATGTTCACTTCAATTTTCCAGATTTTAGAGACTTATATTCACATCAATTTCATCATATTTTACGAACTTATATTCACTTCAAATTTCATCAGTTTTTGTAGGTTATATTCTTCAAATTTCAAAGATTTTCTTAAGATTATATTCACTTTTAATTTCATCAGTTATCTTAAGATTTATCACTTCATTTTCACAGTTTTTAAGACATTTTTCAGTTTACGAAGACTTATATTCACTTCAAATTTCACAGTTTTACGAGACTTATATTCACTTCAAATTTCATTAGATTTTTTAGGATTATATTTTCTTCAAATTTCATAAGATTTTATTTAGATTTATATTCAATTTTAATTTCATCAGTTATATTAAGATTTATATTCACTTCAATTTTAACAGTTTTTACGAAGACTTATTTCACATCGATTCGTCATATTTTACGAAGACTTATATTCACTTCAAATTTCATCAGATTTTTTAGGATTATATTCACTTCAAATTACATCACATTTTCTTAAGATTTATATTCACTTTAAATTTCATCATATTATCTTTAAATTTATGTTCATTTCAATTTTCACAGTTTTTTGAGACTTATATTCACTTCAAATTTCACGTTTTTACGAGACTTATATTCACTTCAAATTTCAAGTTTTTTAGGATTTATATTTTCTTCAAATTTCATCAGATTTTCTTAAGATTTATATTCACTTTAATTTTCATCAGTTATATTAAGATTTATGTTCACTTCAATTTTAACAGATTTTACGAAGACTTATATTCACATCGATTTCATCATATTTTACGAAGACTTATGTTCACTTCAAATTTCATAAGATTTTTAGATTTATATTCACTTCAAATTACATCACATTTCTTAAGATTTATATTCACTTTAATTTTCATCATATTATCTTTAAATTTATGTTCATTTCAATTTTGATTTTTACGAGACTTATATTCACTTCAAATTTCACAGTTTTACAGACTTATATTCACTTCAAATTTCATCATATTTTTAGGTTTATATTTTCTTCAAATTTCATAAGATTTTCTTAAGATTTATATTCACTTTTAATTTCATCAGTTATATTAAGATTTATGTTCACTTCAATTTTCACCAAATTTACGAGACTTATATTCACTTCAATTTCATCATTTTTAGAGACTTATATTCACTTCAATTTCATATTTTTTGGTTTATATTCACTTCAAATTTCATCACATTTTCTTAGATTTATATTCACTTTTAATTTCATCAATTATTAAGATTTATATTCTTCAATTTTCACAAATTTTACGAAGACTTATATTCATCAAATTTCATCACATTTTACGAGACTTATATTCACTTCAAATTTCATCGATTTTTTTAGGATTTATATTTTCTTCAAATTTCATAAGATTTTCTTAAGATTTATATTCACTTTTAATTTCATCAAATTATATTAAGATTTATATCACTTCAATTTTCACGAGTTTTTTGAAGACTTATATTCACTCTAATTTCATCATATTTTAGACTTATTTCACTTCAAATTTCATCATATTTTTAGGATTTATATTCACTTCAAATTTCATCATATTTCTTAAGATTTATATTCACTTTAATTTTCATCAGTTATCTTAAGATTTATATTCACTTCAATTTTTACAGTTTTACGAAGACTTATATTCACTTCAATTTCATCACAATTTAGAGACTTATATTCACTTCAAATTTCATGATTTTTTAGGATTTATATTTACTTCAAATTTCATCATATTTTCTTAAGATTTATATTCACTTTAATTTTCATGATTATATTAAGATTTATATTCACTTCAATTTTCACGGTTTTACGAGACTTATATTCATCGATTTCATCATATTTTACGAAGACTTATATTCACTTCAAATTTCATCAGTTTTTTAGGATTTATATTTTCTTCAAATTTCATCAGATTTTCTTAAGATTTATATTCACTTTAATTTCATCATTATATTAAGATTTATATCACTTCAATTTCACAGTTTTACGAAGACATTTTTACAGTTTTACGAACTTATATTCACTTCAAATTTCACAGTTTTACGAGACTTATATTCACTTCAAATTTCATTAGATTTTTTAGGATTTATATTTTCTTCAAATTTCATAAGATTTTATTTAGATTTATATTCAATTTTAATTTCATCAGATTATATTAAGATTTATATTCACTTCAATTTATTGATTTTAGACTTATTTTCACATTCGTTTGTCATATTTTACGAGACTTATATTCACTTCAAATTTCATGATTTTTTAGGATTATATTCACTTCAAATTACATCACATTTTCTTAGATTTATATTCACTTTAAATTTCATCATATTATCTTTAAATTTATGTTCATTTCAATTTTCACAGTTTTTGAGACTTATATTCACTTTCAATTTCACAGTTTTACAGACTTATATTCACTTCAAATTTCATGATTTTTAGGATTTATATTTACTTCAAATTTCATCATATTTTCTTAAGATTTATATTCACTTTAATTTTCATGATTATATTAAGATTTATTCACTTCAATTTTAACAGTTTTACGAAGACTTATATTCACTTCATTTCATCATATTTTGAAGACTTATGTTCACTTCAAATTTCATAAGATTTTTGAGTTATATTCACTTCAAATTACATCACATTTTCTTAAGATTTATATTCACTTTAAATTTCATCATATTATCTTTAAATTTATATTCATTTCAATTTTACAGTTTTTACGAAGACTTATATTCACTTCAAATTTCACAGTTTTACGAGACTTATATTCACTTCAAATTTCATCATATTTTTGGTTATATTCTTCAATTTCATAAGATTTTCTTAAGATTTATATTCACTTTTAATTTCATCAGTTATATTAGATTTATATCACTTCAATTTTCACCAAATTTTACGAGACTTATATTCACTTCAAATTTCACGTTTTACGAAGACTTATATTCACTTCAAATTTCATCATATTTTTTGGTTATATTTTCTTCAAATTTCATCAGATTTTCTTAAGATTTATATTCACTTTTAATTTCATCATATTATATTAAGATTTATGATCACTTCAATTTTCACAAATTTTAGAGACTTATATTCACTCTAATTTCATCACATTTTAAGAGACTTATATTCACTTCAAATTTCATTGATTTTTTAGGATTTATATTTTCTTCAAATTTCATAAGATTTTCTTAAGATTTATATTCACTTTTAATTTCATCAAATTATATTAAGATTTATATCACTTCAATTTTCACAGGTTTTTGAGACTTATATTCACTTCTAATTTCATCACATTTTTTGAAGACTTATTTCACTTCAAATTTCATCATATTTTTTAGGATTTATATTCACTTCAAATTCATCATATTTTCTTAAGATTTATATTCACTTTAATTTTCATCAGTTATCTTAAGATTTATGTTCACTTCAATTTTTGCAGTTTTACGAGACTTATATTCACTTCTAAATTTCATCAGATTTACGAAGACTTATATTCACTTCAAATTTCATCAGTTTTTTAGGATTTATATTTACTTCAAATTTCATCATATTTTCTTAGATTTATATTCACTTTAATTTTCATCAGTTATATTAAGATTTATGTTCACTTCAATTTTCACATTTTACGAGACTTATATTCATCTGATTTCATCATATTTTACGAGACTTATATTCACTTCAAATTTCATAGTTTTTTAGGATTTATATTCTTCAAATTTCATAAGATTTTCTTAAGATTTATATTCACTTTAAATTTCATCAGTTATATTAAGATTTATATCCTTATTTTACAGTTTTACAAGACATTTTTATTTACGAGACTTATATTCACTTCAAATTCACAGTTTTACGAGACTTATATTCACTTCAAATTTCATTAGATTTTTTTAGGTTATATTCTTTTCAAATTTCATAAGATTTTATTTAGATTTATATTCAATTTTAATTTCATAGATTATATTAAGATTTATATTCACTTCAATTTTAACGATTTTACGAGACTTATTTTCACTCTGATTTCATCATATTTACTAGAACTTATATTCACTTCAAATTTCATCAGATTTTTTAGGATTATATTCACTTCAATTACATCACATTTTCTTAAGATTTATATTCACTTTAAATTTCATCATATTATCTTTAAATTTATATTCATTTCAATTTTCACAGATTTTTAAGACTTATATTCACTTCAAATTTCACCAGTTTTACGAAGACTTATATTCACTTCAAATTTCAGTTTTTAGGATTATATTTACTTCAAATTTCATCAGATTTTCTTAAGATTTATATTCACTTTAATTTTCATCGATTATATTAAGATTTATATTCACTTCAATTTTAACATTTTTCGAGACTTATATTCACATCTGATTTCATCATATTTATGAAGACTTATATTCACTTCAAATTTCATAAGATTTTTTGGATTATATTCACTTCAAATTACATCACATTTTCTTAAGATTATATTCACTTTAATTTTCATCATATTATCTTTAAATTTATATTCATTTCAATTTTACAGTTTTACGAGACTTATATTCACTTCAAATTTCACATTTTAAAGACTTATATTCACTTCAAATTTCATCATATTTTTAGGTTATATTTTCTTCAAATTTCATAAGATTTTCTTAAGATTTATATTCACTTTTAATTTCATCAGTTATATTAAGATTTATATCACTTCAATTTTCACAAATTTTACGAGACTTATATTCACTTCAAATTTCACAGTTTACAAGACTTATATTCACTTCAAATTTCATCATATTTTTTGGATTATATTTTCTTCAAATTTCATCAGATTTTCTTAAGATTTATATTCACTTTAAATTTCATCAGTTATATTAAGATTTATATTCTTCAATTTTCACAAATTTTACGAGACTTATATTCACTTCTAATTTCATCAGATTTAGAGACTTATATTCACTTCAAATTTCATTGATTTTTTAGGATTTATATTTTCTTCAAATTTCATAAGATTTTCTTAAGATTTATATTCACTTTTAATTTCATCAAATTATATTAAGATTTATATCACTTCATTTTCACCAGTTTTTGAGACTTATATTCATCTAATTTCATCATATTTTGACTTATTTCACTTCAAATTTCATCAGATTTTTTAGGATTTATATTCACTTCAAATTACATCATATTTTCTTAAGATTTATATTCACTTTAATTTTCATCAGTTATCTTAAGTTTATATTCACTTCAATTTTTACAGTTTTACGGACTTATATTCACTTCTAATTTCATCAGAATTTACGAGACTTATATTCACTTCAAATTTCATCATTTTTTTAGGATTTATATTTACTTCAAATTTCATCATATTTTCTTAAGATTTATATTCACTTTAATTTTCATCAGATTATATTAAGATTTATATTCACTTCAATTTTCACCATTTTAGAGACTTATATTCACATCAATTTCATCATATTTTACGAAGACTTATATTCACTTCAAATTTCATGATTTTTAGGATTTATATTCACTTCAAATTTCAAATTTTCTTAAGATTTATATTCACTTTTAATTTCATCAGTTATATTAAGATTTATATCACTTCAATTTTCACAGTTTTACGAGATTTTTTACAGTTTTAGAGACTTATATTCACTTCAAATTTCACAGTTTTACGAGACTTATATTCACTTCAAATTTCATTAGATTTTTAAGTTTATATTTTCTTCAAATTTCATAAGATTTTATTTAGATTTATATTCAATTTTAATTTCATCAGTTATATTAAGATTTATGTTCACTTCAATTTTAACAGTTTACGAAGACTTATTTTCACAATTTCGTCATATTTTACGAGACTTATATTCACTTCAATTTCATGATTTTTAGGATTATATTCACTTCAAATTCATCACATTTTCTTAAGATTTATATTCACTTAAATTTCATCATATTATCTTTAAATTTATGTTCATTTCAATTTTCACAGTTTTTCGAGACTTATATTCACTTCAATTTCACAGTTTTCGAAGACTTATATTCACTTCAAATTTCATCAGTTTTTTTTAAGTTATATTTCTTCAAATTTCATCAGATTTTCTTAAGATTTATATTCACTTTAATTTCATCAGTTATATTAAGATTTATATTCACTTCAATTTTAACATTTTACGAAGACTTATATTCACATCGATTTCATCATATTTTTAGAAGACTTATGTTCACTTCAAATTTCATAAGATTTTTAGGATTTATATTAACTTCAAATTACATCACATTTCTTAAGATTTATATTCACTTTAAATTTCATCATATTATCTTTAAATTTATATTCATTTCAATTTTACAGTTTTTACGAGACTTATATTCACTTCAAATTTCACAGTTTTACGAGACTTATATTCACTTCAAATTTCATCATATTTTTTGGTTATATTTTCTTCAAATTTCATAAGATTTTCTTAGATTTATATTCACTTTTAATTTCATCAGTTATATTAAGATTTATGTTCACTTCAATTTTCACAAATTTTACGAAGACTTATTCACATCTAATTTCATCATATTTTACGAGACTTATATTCACTTCAAATTTCATGATTTTTAGGATTTATATTCACTTCAAATTTCATCAATTTTCTTAAGATTTATATTCACTTTAAATTTCATCATATTATCTTAAGATTTATATCATTCAATTTTCACGAGTTTTACGAGACTTATATTCACTTCAAATTTCATCACATTTACGAGACTTATATTCACTTCAAATTTCATGATTTTTTAGGATTTATATTTTCTTCAAATTTCATAAGATTTTCTTAAGATTTATATTCACTTTTAATTTCATCAGATTATATTAAGATTTATATCACTTCATTTTCACAGTTTTACGAGACTTATATTCACATCTAATTTCATCATATTTTACGAAGACTTATATTCACTTCAAATTTCATATTTTTTAGTTTATATTTACTTCAAATTACATCATATTTTCTTAAGATTTATATTCACTTTAATTTTCATCATATTATCTTAAGATTTATATTCATTCAATTTTCACATTTTACGAAGACTTATATTCACTTCAAATTTCATCATTTTACGAGACTTATATTCACTAAATTTCATCAGTTTTTGTAAGTTATATTACTTCAAATTTCATCAGATTTTCTTAAGATTTATATTCACTTTAATTTTCATGATTATATTAAGATTTATTCACTTCAATTTTCACTAGATTTTGAGACTTATATTCATATCGATTTCATCATATTTTACGAGACTTATATTCACTTCAAATTTCATCAGTTTTTAGGTTATATTTTCTTCAAATTTCATAGATTTTCTTAAGATTTATATTCACTTTAAATTTCATCAGATTATCTTAAGATTTATGATCATTCATTTTCAATTTTACGGAACAATTTTGATTACGAGACTTATATTCACTTCAAATTTCACAGATTTACGAAGACTTATATTCACTTCAAATTTCATTAGATTTTTTAGGATTTATATTTTCTTCAAATTTCATAAGATTTTATTTAGATTTATATTCAATTTAATTTCATCAGTTATATTAAGATTTATATTCACTTCAATTTTAACGATTTTACGAGACTTATTTTCACATCTTATTTAGTCATATTTTACGAGACTTATATTCACTTCAAATATTCTTCAGATTTTCTTAAGACTTATATTCACTTCAAATTACATCACATTTTCTTAAGATTTATATTCACTTTAAATTTAATCATATTATCTTTAAATTTTTGTTCAGTTCAATTTTTACAGATTTTAGAGACTTATATTCACTTCAATTTCACGAGTTTTACGAGACTTATATTCACTTCAAATTTCATCAAATTTTTAGGATTTATATTTTCTTCAAATTTCATAAGATTTTATTTAGATTTATATTCAATTTAATTTCATCAGATTATATTAAGATTTATGTTCACTTCAATTTTAACGATTTTAGAGACTTATTTTTTGATTTCATCATATTTCGAGACTTATGTTCACTTCAAATTTCATCAGTTTTTTAGGATTTATATTCACTTCAAATTACATCACATTTTCTTAAGATTTATATTCACTTTAAATTTCATCATATTATCTTTAAATTTATATTCATTTCAATTTTCACAGTTTTTCTAAGACTTATATTCACTTCAAATTTCACAGTTTTACGAGACTTATATTCACTTCAAATTTCATTGATTTTTTAGGTTTATATTTTCTTCAAATTTCATAAGATTTTATTTAGATTTATATTCAATTTTAATTTCATCAGTTATTAAGATTTATGTTCACTTCAATTTTAACAGATTTACGAGACTTATTTTCACTCATTTAGTCATATTTTACGAGACTTATATTCACTTCAAATTTTCAATTTTTTAGGATTTATATTCACTTCAAATTACATCACATTTTCTTAAGATTTATATTCACTTTAAATTTCATCATATTATCTTTAAATTTATGTTCTTTCAATTTTTACAGTTTTAGAAGACTTATATTCACTTTAAATTTCACAGTTTTAAGAGACTTATATTCACCAAATTTCATGATTTTTTAGGTTATATTTTCTTCAAATTTCATAAGATTTTATTTAGATTTATATTCAATTTTAATTTCATCAGATTATATTAAGATTTATATTCACTTCAATTTTAGATTTTAGAAGACTTATTTTCACATCGATTTCATCATATTTTACGAAGACTTATTTCACTTCAAATTTCATCAGATTTTTTTAGGATTTATATTAACTTCAAATTACATCACATTTTCTTAAGATTTTATTTCACTTCAAATTTCATCATATTATCTTTAAATTTATGTTCATTTCAATTTTTACAGATTTTTCTGAAGACTTATATTCACTTCAAATTTCACAGTTTTACGAGACTTATATTCACTTCAAATTTCATCATATTTTTAGGATTTATATTTTCTTCAAATTTCATAAGATTTTATTTAGATTTATATTCAATTTTAATTTCATCAGATTATATTAAGATTTATATTCACTTCAATTTTAACGATTTTCTGAAGACTTATTTTCATCGATTTCATCATATTTACGAGACTTATATTCACTTCAAATTCATCAGTTTTTAGGGATTATATACTTCAAATTACATCACATTTTCTTAAGATTTATATTCACTTTAATTTCATCATATCTTTAACTTTATGTTCTTTCAATTTTCAGTTTTTTGAAGACTTATATTCACTTTAAATTTTACCAGATTTTCGGAAGACATAAATTCACTTCAAATTTCATCAGATTTTTTTAGGATTTATATTTTCTTCAAATTTCATCAGATTTTTTTAGGATTTGTATTTTCTTCAAATTTCATAAGATTTTATTTAGATTTCTATTCTATTTTATTTTCATCTGATTATATTAAGATTTATGTTCACTTCAATTTTAACCAGATTTTCTGAAGACTTATTTTCACACATGATTTCGTCATATTTTCCGAAGACTTATGTTCACTTCAAATTTCGTCAGATTTTCTCAGGATTAATATTAACTTCAAATTACATCACATTTTCTTAAGATTTATTTTCACTTTAAATTTAATCATATTATCTTTAAATTTATGTTCATTTCAATTTTACAGTTTTACGAAGACTTATATTCACTTCAAATTTCACAGTTTTGAAGACTTATATTCACTTCAAATTTCATTACATTTTTTAGGTTTATATTTTCTTCAAATTTCATAAGTTTTATTTAGATTTATATTCACTTTAATTTCATTGATTATATTAAGATTTATATTCACTTCAATTTAACCAGTTTTAGAAGACTTATTTTCACTTCAATTTCATCATATTTACGAAGACTTATATTCACTTCAAATTTCATCGAGTTTTTAGTTATATTAACTTCATTTCATCACATTTTCTTAAGATTTATATTCACTTTAAATTTCATCATATTATCTTAAATTTATGTTCATTTCAATTTTACAGTTTTGAGACTTATTTTCATTTGATTTCGTCATATTTTAAGACTTATATTCACTTCAAATTTCATCAGTTTTTAGATTTATATTCAAATTACATCACATTTCTTAAGATTTATATTCACTTCAATTTCATCATATTATCTTTAAATTTATGTTCATTTCAATTTTCACAGTTTTAGAGACTTATATTCACTTTAAATTTCACAGATTTTACGAGACTTATATTCACTTCAAATTTCATCACATTTTATTAGGATTTATATTTTCTTCAAATTTCATAAGATTTTATTTAGATTTATATTCAATTTAAATTTCATCAGATTATGTTAAGATTTTAGTTCATTGATTTTAACGATTTTCGAAGACTTATTTTCACATCAGATTTCGTCATATTTTTGAGATTATGTTCACTTCAAATTTCATGATTTTTGGGATTTATATTCACTTCAAATTACATCACATTTTCTTAAGATTTATATTCACTTTAAATTTCATCATATTATCTTTAAATTTATGTTCATTTCAATTTTCACAGTTTTTCGAGACTTATATTCACTTAAATTTCAAGTTTTACGAGACTTATTCACTTCAAATTTCATGATTTTTTTAGGATTTATATTTCTTCAAATTTCATAAGATTTTATTTAGATTTATATTCAATTTTAATTTCATCAGTTATATTAAGATTTATGTTCACTTCAATTTTAACAGTTTTACGAAGACTTATTTTCACATCTGATTTCATCATATTTTCTGAAGACTTATGTTCACTTCAAATTTCGTCAAATTTTTTTAGGATTTATATTAACTTCAAATTACATCACATTTTCTTAAGATTTATATTCACTTTAAATTTCATCATATTATCTTTAAATTTATGTTCATTTCAATTATTACCAGATTTTCTGAAGACTTATATTCACTTCAAATTTCAGTTTTTAAGACTTATATTCACTTCAAATTTCATTGATTTTTTTAGGTTATATTTTCTTCAAATTTCATAAGATTTTATTTAGATTTATATTCAATTTAATTTCATTGATTATATTAAGATTTATGTTCACTTCAATTTTAACCAGATTTTCTGAAGACTTATTTTCACATCTGATTTCGTCATATTTTCTGAAGACTTATGTTCACTTCAAATTTTTTTAGGATTTATATTAACTTCAAATTACATCACATTTTCTTAAGATTTATATTCACTTTAAATTTCATCATATTATCTTTAAATTTATGTTCGTTTCAATTTTCACAGTTTTAGAGACTTATATTCACTTCAAATTTCACAGTTACGAGACTTATATTCACTTCAAATTTCATGATTTTTTAGGATTTATATTTTCTTCAAATTTCATAAGATTTTATTTAGATTTATATTCAATTTAAATTTCATCAGATTATATTAAGATTTTCGTTCACTTAAATTTTAACTAGATTTTCTGAAGACTTATTTTCACATCGATTTAGTCATATTTTACGAGACTTATGTTCACTAAATTTCATCAGTTTTTTTAGGATTATATTCACTTCAATTACATCACATTTCTTAAGATTTATATTCACTTTAAATTTCATCATATTATCTTTAAATTTATGTTCATTTCAATTTTCACAGATTTTTAGAGACTTATATTCACTTTAAATTTCACGGATTTTACGAGACTTATATTCACTTCAATTTCATCAGATTTTTAAGTTTATATTTTCTTCAAATTTCATAAGATTTTATTTAGATTTATATTCAATTTAATTTCATCAGTTATATTAGATTTATATTCACTTCAATTTTAACAGTTTTACGAAGACTTATTTTCACTCGATTCGTCATATTTTACGAGACTTATGTTCACTTCAAATTTCATCAGATTTTTAGGTTTATATTCACTTCAAATTCATCACATTTTCTTAAGATTTATATTCACTTTAAATTTCATCATATTATCTTTAAATTTATGTTCATTTCAATTTTACAGTTTTACGAAGACTTATATTTACTTCAAATTTCACCAGGTTTTCTGAGACTTATATTCACTTCAAATTTCATCAGATTTTTTTAGGATTTATATTTTCTTCAAATTTCATAAGATTTTATTTAGATTTATATTCAATTTTAATTTCATCAGATTATATTAAGATTTATGTTCACTTCTTTAACTTGATTTTAGAAGACTTATTTTCACTCGATTTCAGTCATATTTTACGAAGACTTATATTCACTTCAAATTTCATGATTTTTTAGGATTTATTATTAAATTACATCACATTTTCTTAAGATTTATATTCACTTTAAATTTCATCATATTATCTTTAAATTTATGTTCATTTCAATTTTCACCAGATTTTTCTGAAGACTTATATTCACTTTAAATTTCACCAGATTTTCTGAAGACTTATATTCACTTCAAATTTCATCAGATTTTTTTAGGATTTATATTTTCTTCAAATTTCATAAGATTTTATTTAGATTTATATTCAATTTAAATTTCATCAGATTATATTAAGATTTATGTTCACTTCAATTTTAACCAGATTTTCTGAAGACTTATTTTCACATCTGATTTCGTCATATTTTCTGAAGACTTATGTTCACTTCAAATTTCATCAGATTTTTTTAGGATTATATTCACTTCAAATTACATCACATTTCTTAGATTTATATTCACTTAATTTCATCATTATCTTTAAATTTATGTTCATTTCAATTTTCTGATTTTACGAGGACTTATATTCACTTCAATTTCATTAGATTTTTAGGTTATATTTTCTTCAAATTTCATAAGATTTTATTTAGATTTATATTCAATTTTAATTTCATCAGATTATATTAAGATTTATATTCACTTAAATTTTAACCAGATTTTCTGAAGACTTATTTTCACATCTGATTTCGTCATATTTTACGAATTATGTTCACTTCAAATTTCATCAGATTTTTTTAGGATTTATATTAACTTCAAATTACATCACATTTTCTTAAGATTTATATTCACTTTAAATTTCATCATATTATCTTTAAATTTATGTTCATTTCAATTTTCACAGTTTTCTAAAGACTTATATTCACTTCAAATTTCATCGAGTTTTTAGGATTTATATTTCTTCAAATTTCATAAGATTTTATTTAGATTTATATTCAATTTTAATTTCATCAGATTATATTAAGATTTATGTTCACTTAAATTTTAACCAGATTTTCTGAAGACTTATTTTCACATCTGATTTCGTCATATTTTCTGAAGACTTATGTTCACTTCAAAATTCGTCAAATTTTTTTAGGATTTATATTCACTTCAAATTACATCACATTTTCTTAAGATTTATATTCACTTTAAATTTAATCATATTATCTTTAAAGTTATGTTTTTTTCAATTTTACCATATTTTCTGAAGACTTATATTCACTTCAAATTTCACCAGATTTTCTGAAGACTTATATTCACTTCAAATTTCATAAGATTTTTTTGGGATTTATAGTATCTACAAATTTCATAAGATTTTATTTAGATTTATATTCAATTTTAATTTCATCAGATTATATTAAGATTTATGTTCACTTCAATTTTAACCAGATTTTATGAAGACTTATTTTCACATGTGATTTCATCAATTTTACGAGACTTATGTTCACTTCAAATTTCTGATTTTTTTAGGTTATATTCACTTCAAATTACATCACATTTTCTTAAGATTTATATTCACTTTAAATTTCATCATATTATCTTTAAATTTATGTTCATTTCAATTTTCACAGTTTTTACGAGACTTATATTCACTTCAAATTTCACAGTTTTACGAGACTTATATTCACTTAAATTTCATGATTTTTTAGGATTTATATTATCTTCAAATTTCATAAGATTTTATTTAGATTTATATTAAATTTTAATTTCATCATATTATATTAAGATTTATGTTCACTTCAATTTTAACCAGATTTTCTGAAGACTTATTTTCACATCTGATTTGGTCATATTTCTGAAGACTTATGTTCACTTCAAATTTCGTCAGATTTTTTCAAGATTAATATTAATTTCAAATTACATCACATTTTCTTAAGATTTATTTTAACTTTAAATTTCATCATACTTTCTTTAAATTTATGTTCATTTCAATTTTACAGATTTTTAGAGACTTATATTCACTTCAATTTCACAGTTTTACGAGACTTATATTCACTTCAATTTCATCATTATTTTTATATTTTACTTCAAATTTCATAGTTTTTTGGATTTATATTAACTTTAATTTCATCATTTTATTAAGATTTATATTCACTTCAAATTTAATCATATTATCTTTAAGATTTATTTTCACTTCAATTTTGCAGTTTTAGAGACTTATTCACTTCAAATTTCTTGATTTTTTAAGATTTATATTCACTTCAAATTACATCACATTTTCTTAAGATTTATATTCACTTTAAATTTCATCATATTATCTTTAAATTTATGTTCATTCAATTTTTCAGTTTTAAAGACTTATATTCACTTCAAATTTCACAGTTTTACGAGACTTATATTCACTTCAAATTTCATCAGTTTTTTTAGGATTTATATTTTCTTCAAATTTCATAAGATTTTATTTAGATTTATATTCAATTTTAATTTCATCGATTATATTAAGATTATGTTCACTTCAATTTTAACGATTTTACGAAGACTTATTTTCATCGATTTCGTCATATTTTAGAAGACTTATGTTCACTTCAAATTTTATTGATTTTTGATTATATTCTTCAAATTACATCACATTTTCTTAAGATTTATTCATTTAAATTTCATTATTATCTTTAAATTTATATTCATTTCAATTTTACAGTTTTTTACGAGACTTATATTCACTTTAATTTCACAGTTTTAAAGACATATTCACTTCAAATTTCATGATTTTTTAGGATTATATTTTCTTCAAATTTCATAAGATTTTATTTAGATTTATATTCAATTTTATTTCATCAGTTATATTAAGATTTATGTTCACTTCAATTTCACGATTTTTGAAGACTTATTTTCACATCAATTTTATCATATTTTGAGACATATTCACTTCAAATTTCATAAGTTTTTAGGATTTATATTAACTTCAAATTACATCCATTTTTTAAGATTATATTCACTTTAAATTTCATCATATTATCTTTAAATTTATGTTCATTTCAATTTTCACCGATTTTTAGAAGACTTATATTCACTTCAAATTTCAAGATTTTCTTAGGTTATATTCACTTCAAATTTCATGAGTTTTTTAGGATTTATATTTTCTTCAAATTTCATAAGATTTTTTTAGATTTATATTCAATTTAATTTCATCAAATTATATTAAGATTTATGTTCACTTCAATTTAACGGATTTTACGAGACTTATTTTCACATCGGTTTGTCATATTTACGAAGACTTATTTCACTTCAAATTTATAAGATTTTTAAGATTAATATTTCAAATTACATCACATTTTCTTAAGATTTATATTCACTTTAAATTTCATCATATTATCTTTAAATTTATTTCATTTCAATTTTACAGTTTTTAGAACTTATATTCACTTCAATTTCACAGTTTTACGAACTTATATTCACTTAATTTCATGATTTTTTTTAGGTTTATATTTCTTCAAATTTCATAAGATTTTATTTAGATTTATATTCAATTTTAATTTCATCAGTTATATATTAAGATTTATGTTTTACTTTAACAGTTTTACGAGACTTATTTTCACATCTGATTTCATCATATTTTAAAGACTTATGTTCCTTCAAATTTCATGATTTTTGGATTTATATTCAAATTACATCACATTTTCTTAAGATTTATATTCACTTTAAATTTCATCATATTATCTTTAAATTTATATTCATTTCAATTTTGCAGATTTTTAAGAGACTTATATTCACTTCAAATTTCGATTTTACGAAGATATTCACTTCAAATTTCATCAGTTTTTAGGTTTATATTTTAATTTCATAGATTTTATTTAGATTTATATTCAATTTAATTTCATAGTTATTTGATTTATGTTCTTCATTTTAACAGATTTACGAGACTTATTTTCACATCGATTCGTCATATTTTTTGGTTATGTTCACTTCAAATTTCATCAGTTTTTTAAGATTTATATTACTTCAAATTACATCACATTTTCTTAAGATTTATATTCACTTTAAATTTCATCATATTATCTTTAAATTATATTTCATTTCAATTTTCACAGATTTTTGAAGACTTATATTCACTTTAAATTTCTGATTTTCGAAGACTTATATTCACTTCAAATTTCATGGTTTTTAGTTTATATTTTCTTCAAATTTCAGATTTTATTTTGATTTATATTCAATTTTAACAATCAGTTATATTAAGATTTATGTTCCTTCAATTTAACTTGATTTTACGAGACTTATTTCATTGATTTCGTCATATTTTAGACTTATGTTCACTTCAAATTTCATTAGATTTTTAGGTTTATATTAACTGATTACATCACATTTCTTAGTTATATTCAAATTTAATCATATTATCTTTATTTTATATTCATTCAATTTTCACAGTTTTCAGAAGACTTATATTCACTTCAAATTTCATGATTTTTTAGAACTTAATTCCCAAATTTCATCACATATTCTTAAGATTTATATTCACTAAATTTCATCATATTATCTTTAAATTTATGTTCATTCAATTTTACCCAGTTTTACGAAGACTTATTCACTTCAAATTTCACAGATTTTCAAGACTTATATTCACTTAAATTTCATCAGATTTTTTGATTTATATTTTCTTCAAATTCATAAGATTTATTTAGATTTATATTCAATTTTAATTTCATCAGTTATATTAAGATTTATATTCATTATTTTAACGATTTTACGAGACTTATTTCACATCGATTCGTCATTATTTGAGACTTATGTTCACTTCAAATTTATAGATTTTTGAATTAATATTCACTAAATTACATCACATTTCTTTAAGATTTATATTCACTTTATTTCATCTATTATATTTATATTCATTTCAATTTTTGCAGATTTTTTAGAGACTTATATCACTTTAAATTTCACAGATTTTACGAGACTTATATTCACTTCAAATTTCATTCAGTTTTTTTAGGATTTATATTTTCTTCAAATTCATAGATTTTCTTTAGATTTATATTCAATTTTAATTTCATCAGATTATATTAGATTTATGTTCACTTCAATTTTAACAGTTTTTGAAGACTTATTTTCACATCTAATTTCGTCATATTTTTGAAGACTTATGTTCACTTCAATTTCATTGATTTTTAGGTTTATAACTAAATTCATCATTTTTTTTAAGATTTATATTCTTTAAATTTCATCATATTATCTTTAATTTATATTCATTTCAATTTTCACAGTTTTTAGAGACTTATATTCACTAAATTTCCAGATTTTTAAGACTATATTCACTTCAAATTTCATCAGTTTTTTAGGTTTATATTTTCTTCAAATTTCATAAGATTTTATTTAGTTATATTCAATTTTAATTTCATCAGATTATATTAAGATTTATGTTCACTTCATTTTTAACGATTTTAGAAGACTTATTTCACATCGATTTGGTCATATTTTAAGACTTATGTTCACTTCAAATTTTCGATTTTTTTTAAGATTATATTAACTTCAAATTACATCACATTTTCTTAGATTTATATTCACTTTAAATTTCATCATATTATCTTTAAATTTATGTTCATTTCAATTTTACAGTTTTTTACGAGACTTATATTCACTTTCAATTTCACAGTTTTGAAGACTTATATTCACTTCAATTTCATCATTTTTTTTAGGATTTATATTTTCTTCAAATTTCATAAGATTTTATTTAGTTATATTCAATTTTAATTTCATCAGATTATATTAAGATTTATGTTTTACTTTAATTTTACGAGAGACTTATTTTCACATATGATTTTGAGACTTATATTCACTTCAATTTCATCAGTTTTTTAGGATTTATATTCACTTCAAATTACATCACATTTTCTTAAGTTTATTCACTTTAAATTTCATCATATTATCTTTAAATTTATGTTCATTTCAATTTTCACAGTTTTTACGAGACTTATATTCACTTCATTTCAGTTTTTTGAGACTTATATTCACTTCAAATTTCATCGATTTTGGTTATATTTTCTTCAAATTTCATAAGATTTTTTAGATTTATATTCAATTTAATTTCATAGATTATATTAAAGATTTATGTTCTTAAATTTTAACAGTTTTACGAAGACTTATTTCACTCCCGATTTCGTCATATTTCGGTTATGTTCACTTCAAATTCATCAGATTTTTAGGATTTATATTCACTTCAAATTTCATCCATTTTCTTAAGATTTATAACTTTAAATTTCATCATATATCTTTAAATTTATGTTCATTTCATTTTCACAGTTTTTACGAAGACTTATATTCACTCAAATTTCACAGTTTTCAAGACTTATATTCATTTCCTTGATTTTTTTTTTTGGTTATATTTTCTTCAAATTTCATAAGATTTTTTTAGATTTATATTCAATTTTAATTTCATCAGTTATATTAGATTATATTTCACTTCAATTTATGATTTTACGAGACTTATTTTCACATCAGATTCGTCATATTACGAAGACTTATACTTCAAATTTCATCAGATTTTTTTAGGATTTATATTAACTTCAAATTACATCAATTTTCTTAAGATTTATATTCACTTTAAATTTCATCATATTATCTTTAAATTTATGTTCATTTCAATTTTGCAGTTTTTGAAGACTTATATTCATGAATATTCATTGATTTTTTAGACTTATATTCACTTCAAATTACATCACATTTCTTAAGATTTATATTCACTTTAAATTTCATCATATTATCTTTAAATTTATGTTCATTCAATTTTACCAGATTTTTGAAGACTTATATTAACTTTAAATTTCACAAGATTTTCTAAAGACTTATATTCACTTCAAATTTCATCAGATTTTTTTAGGATTTATATTTTCTTCAAATTTCATAAGATTTTATTTAGATTTATATTCAATTTTAATTTCATCAGATTATATTAAGATTTATGTTCACTTCAATTTAACGAGTTTTACGAAGACTTATTTTCACTCCCGATTCGTCATATTTTCGAGACTTATATTCACTTCAAATTTCATAAGATTTTTGAATTTATATTCACTAAATTACATCACATTTCTTAAGATTTATATTCACTTTAAATTTCATCATATTATCTTTAAATTTATGTTCATTTCAATTTTACGGATTTTTAAGACTTATATTCACTTCAAATTTCACAGTTTTAGAACTTATATTCACTTCAATTTCATTGATTTTTGGATTTATATTTTCTTCAAATTTCATAAGATTTTATTTAGATTTATATTCAATTTTAATTTCATCTGATTATATTAAGATTTATGTTCACTTCAATTTTCACCAGATTTTTTGAAGACTTATTTCACATCTAATTTCGTCATATTTTCTGAAGACTTATATTCATTCAAATTTCATCAGATTTTTAGTTTATATTCACTTCAAATTACATCACATTTTCTAAGATTTATATTCACTTTAAATTTCATCATATTTAAATTTATATTCATTTCAATTTTACGAGTTTTACGAAGACTTATATTCACTTCAAATTTCACAGATTTTCGAAAGACTTATATTCACTTCAAATTTCATCAGTTTTTAGGTTTATATTTTCTTCAAATTTCATAAGATTTTATTTAGATTTATATTCAATTTTAATTTCATCAGTTATATTAAGATTTATGTTCACCAATTTTAACAGTTTTGAGACTTATTTTCATCTGATTTCGTCATATTTTCTGAAGACTTATGTTCACTTCAAATTTCATAAGATTTTTTTAGGATTTATATTCACTTCAAATTACATCACATTTTCTTAAGATTTATATTCACTTTAAATTTCATCATATTATCTTTAAATTTATGTTCATTTCAATTTTACAGATTTTTAGAGACTTATATTCACTTATTCTTGATTTTCACTTAAGACTTATATTCACTTCAAATTTCATCAGTTTTTTTAGGATTTATATTTTCGTCAAATTTCATAAGATTTTATTTAGATTTATATTCAATTTTAATTTCATCAGATTATATTAAGATTTATGTTCACTTCAATTTTAGCAGTTTTTACGAAGACTTATTTTCACATCTGATTTCGTCATATTTTCTTAAGACTTATGTTCACTTCAAATTTCGTCAATTTTTTTTAGGATTTATATTCACTTCAAATTACATCACATTTTCTTAAGATTTATATTCACTTTAAATTTAATCATATTATCTTTAAATTTATGTTCATTTCAATTTTTACCAAATTTTCAAAAGACTTATATTCACTTCAAATTTCATCTGATTGTTTTGGGATTTATAGTATCTTCAAATTTCATAAGATTTTATTTAGATTTATATTCAATTTTAATTTCATCAGATTATTTTAAGATTTATGTTCACTTCAATTTTAACTAGATTTTATGAAGACTTATTTTCACTCAGATTTCGTCATATTTTCGAGACTTATGTTCCTTAATTTCATGATTTTTAAGATTTATATTCACTTCAAATTACATCACATTTCTTAAGATTTATATTCACTTTAAATTTCATCATATTATCTTTAAATTTATATTCATTTCAATTTTCACAGTTTTAAGACTTATATTCACTAAATTTCACAGATTTTACGAAGATATATTCACTTCAAATTTCATCAGTTTTAGGATTTATATTTTCTTCAAATTTCATAAGATTTTATTTAGATTTATATTCAATTTTAATTTCATCAGTTATATTAAATTTATGTTCACTTCAATTTAACCAGTTTTACGAGACTTATTTTCATGATTTCGTCATATTTTAAGACTTATATTCACTTCAAATTTCATGATTTTTAGGATTATATTCACTTCAAATTACATCACATTTTCTTAAGATTTATATTCACTTTAAATTTCATCATATTATCTTTAAATTTATGTTCATTTCAATTTTACAGATTTTAGAGACTTATATTCACTTCAAATTTCACAGATTTTAGAGACTTATATTCACTTCAAATTTCATTGATTTTTAGGATTTATATTTTCTTCAAATTTCATAGATTTTATTTAGATTTATATTCAATTTAATTTCATCAGATTATATTAAGATTTATGTTCACTTCAATTTTAACAGTTTTTACGAAGACTTATTTTCACATCAGTTTTCGTCATATTTACGAAGACTTATATCTTCAAATTTCATAAGTTTTTAGGATTATATTAATTTCAAATTACATCACATTTTCTTAAGATTTATATTCACTTTAAATTTCATCATATTATCTTTAAATTTATGTTCATTTCAATTTTCACCATATTTTTCTAAAGACTTAGATTCACTTTAAATTTCAAAAGATTTTCTAAAGACTGATATTCACTTCAAATTTCATCAGATTGTTTTAGGATTTATATTTTCTTCAAATTTCATAAGATTTTATTTAGATTTATATTCAATTTTAATTTCATCAGATTATATTAAGATTTATGTTCACTTCAATTTTAACCAGATTTTCTGAAGACTTATTTTCACATCTGATTTCGTCATATTTTACGAAGACTTATGTTCACTTCAATTTCATAAGATTTTTTAGGATTATATTCACTTCAAATTACATCACATTTTCTTAAGATTTATATTCACTTTAAATTTCATCATATTATCTTTAAATTTATGTTCATTTCAATTTTTGCAGATTTTTGAGACTTATATTCACTTCAATTTCACGATTTTACGAGACTTATATTCACTTCAAATTTCATCAGTTTTTAGGATTTATATTTTCTTCAAATTTCATAAGATTTTATTAGATTTATATTCAATTTTAATTTCATCAAATTATATTAAGATTTATGTTCATAATTTTAACAGTTTTAAAGACTTATTTCACTCGATTTAGTCATATTCGAGACTTATGTTCACTTCAAATTTCATAAGTTTTTAAGATTATATTCACTTCAAATTACATCACATTTTCTTAAGATTTATATTCACTTTAAATTTCATCATATTATCTTTAAATTTATGTTCATTTCAATTTTCACAGATTTTTCAAAGACTTATATTCACTTCAAATTTCACAGATTTTCGAAAATTATATTCACTTCAAATTTCATCAGTTTTTAGGATTTATATTTTCTTCAAATTTCATAAGATTTTATTTAGATTTATATTCAATTTTAATTTCATCAGATTATTAATTTATGTTACTTCAATTTTAACGATTTTAGAGACTTATTTTCACATCAATTTAGTCATATTTTGAGACTTATGTTCACTTCAAATTTATAAGATTTTTAAGATTAATATAACTTCAAATTACATCACATTTTCTTAAGTTTATATTCACTTTAAATTTCATCATATTATCTTTAAATTTATGTTCATTTCAATTTTTACCAGATTTTTCTAAAGACTTATATTCACTTCAAATTTCAAGATTTTCTAAGACTTATATTCACTAAATTTCATCCGATTTTTTAGGATTTATATTTTCTTCAAATTTCATAAATTTTATTTAGATTTATATTCAATTTAATTTCATCAGATTATATTAAGATTTGTTCACTTCAATTTAACAATTTTACGAGACTTATTTTCACTCTGATTTCGTCATATTTTAGAAGACTTATATTCACTTCAAATTTCATAAGATTTTTGGAGTTATATTCACTTCAAATTACATCACATTTTCTTAAGATTTATATTCACTTTAAATTTCATCATATTATCTTTAAATTTATATTCATTTCAATTTTTCACAGATTTTACGAAGACTTATATTCACTTCAATTTCAGAATTTTACGAAGACTTATATTCACTTCAAATTCATCAGATTTTTTAAGTTTATATTTTCTTCAAATTTCATAAGATTTATTGATTTATTCAATTTTAATTTCATCAGATTATATTAAGATTTGTTCACTAATTTTAAGAGTTTTCGAAGACTTATTTTCACATCTGATTTCGTCATATTTTCGAGACTTATGTTCTTCAAATTTCATAAGATTTTTTGAGTTATATTCACTTCAAATTACATCACATTTCTTAAGATTTATATTCACTTTAAATTTAATTATTATCTTTAATTTATGTTCATTTCAATTTTACCAGTTGAGACTTATATTCACTTCAAAACTTCATCAGTTTTTAGAGTTTATATTTTCTTCAAATTTCATAAGATTTTATTTAGATTTATATTCAATTTAATTTCATCCAGTTATATTAATTTATGTTCACTTCAATTTAACTTGATTTTGAACTTATTTTCACATCGATTCGTCATATATTTTCGAAGACTTATGTTCACTTCAAATTTCATAAGATTTTTAGGATTTATATTCACTTCAAATTACATCACATTTTCTTAAGTTATATTCACTTTAAATTTCATCATATTATCTTTAAATTTATGTTCATTTCAATTTTACAGATTTTTCTAAGACTTATATTCACTTCAAATTTCACGGTTTACGAGACTTATATTCACTTCAAATTTCATGAGTTTTTAGGATTTATATTTTCTTCAAATTTCATAAGATTTTATTTAGATTATATTCAATTTTAATTTCATCATTATATTAAGATTTATATTCACTTCATTTTAACAGATTTTCGAACTTATTTTCACATCAATTTCGTCATATTTTGAAGACTTATTCACTTCAAATTTCATAAGATTTTTTTGATTTATATTCACTTCAAATTACATCATTTTTCTTAGATTTATATTCACTTTAAATTTAATCATATTATCTTTAAATTTATGTTCATTTCAATTTTGCAGTTTTAGAGACTTATATTCACTTCAAATTTCACGATTTTTGAGACTTATATTCACTTCAAATTTCATGATTTTTTTGGATTATATTTTTTCAAATTTCATAAGATTTTATTTAGATTTATATTCAATTTTAATTTGATTATATTAAGATTTATGTTCACTTCAACTTTAACAGTTTTACGAAGACTTATTTTCACATCGATTCGTCATATTTTAGAGACTTATGTTCACTTCAAATTTTATAAGATTTTTTTAGGATTTATATTCACTTCAAATTACATCACATTTTCTTAAGATTTATATTCACTTTAAATTTCATCATATTATCTTTAAATTTATGTTCATTTCAATTTTTACAGATTTTTCGAACTTATATTCACTTCAAATTTCACAGATTTTACGAAGACTTATATTCACTTCAAATTTCATTGATTTTTAGGATTTATATTTTCTTCAAATTTCATAAGATTTTATTTAGATTTATATTCAATTTAATTTCATCAGATTATATTAAGATTTATGTTCACTTCAATTTAACAGTTTTACGGACTTATTTTCACTCGATTTCGTCATATTTTAGAAGACTTATTTCACTTCAAATTTATAAGATTTTTAGGATTATATTCACTTCAAATTACATCACATTTCTTAAGATTTATATTCACTTTAAATTTCATCATATTATCTTTAAATTTATATTTTTCAATTTTACCAGATTTTTTACGAGACTTATATTCACTTCAAATTCACGATTTTGAAGACTTATATTCACTTCAAATTTCATCAGTTTTTAGGATTTATATTTTCTTCAAATTTCATAAGATTTTATTTAGATTTATATTCAATTTTAATTTCATCATTATATTAAGATTTATGTTCACTTCAATTTTAACAGTTTTAGAACTTATTTTCACATCGATTTTGTCATATTTTAAAGACTTATGTTCACTTCAAATTCATCAAATTTTTAGGATTTATATTCACTTCAAATTACATCACATTTTCTTAAGATTTATATTCACTTTAAATTTATCATATTATCTTTAAATTTATGTTCATTTCAATTTTACAAGATTTTCTAGAAGACTTATATTCACTTTAAATTTCACAGATTTTTAAGACTTATATTCTTCAAATTTCATCAGTTTTTTAGGATTTATATTTTCTTCAAATTTCATAGATTTTATTTAGATTTATATTCAATTTAATTTCATCAGATTATATTAAGATTTGTTCCT
>CM038795.1:163484145-163546501 GCA_021764765.1 Vicia sativa | reverse complement strand
AGTTTTACGAGACTTTCTTATTTTCCCATCGATTCATCATATTTTACGAGACTTATGTTCACTTCAATTTAATCAGTTTTTACAGTTTATATTCACTTCAAATTACATCACATTTTCTTAAGATTTATATTCCTTCAAATTTAATCATATTATCTTTAAATTTATGTTCATTTCAATTTTCCGAGATTTTACGAGACTTATATTCACTTCAAATTTCACAGATTTGAAGACTTATATTCACTTCAAATTTCATCAGATTTTTAAGTTTATATTTCTTCAAATTCACCGATTTTATTTAGATTTATATTCAATTTAATTTCATCAGATTATATTAAGATTTATATTCTTCAATTTGCAGATTTTAGAAGACTTATTTCACATCTGATTCGTCATATTTTACGAAGACTTATATTCCTTCAAATTTCATTCAGATTTTTACGATTTAGCTATAACTTCAAATTACATCTCATTTTCTTAATTTATATTCACTTTAAATTTCATCATATTATCTTTAAATTTATGTTTGTTTCAATTTTCACGATTTTTCTGAGACTTATATTCACTTCAATTTCACGAATTTTACGAGACTTATATTCACTTCATTTCATTATTTTTTAGGTTTATATTTTCTTCAAATTTCATAAGATTTTATTTAGATTTATATTCAATTCGTTCATCAGTTATATTAAGATTTATAGTTCTTAAATTTAACAGATTTTTACGAGACTTATTTTCCTTCCAGTTCGTCATATTTTACGAGAATGATGTTCGCTTAAAATTCATCGAGATTTTTTAGATCAATATTAATTATCCATTTTCTTAAGATTTATATTCACTTTAAATTTCATCCATGTATCTTTAAATTTATATTGTTTCAATTTCACCAGTTTTCTGAGACTTATCTTCACTTCAAATTTCCTTCAGTTTTAAGTTTATATTTTCTTCAAATTATAATTTATTAAGATTTATATTCAATTTTAATTTCCTTGATTATATTAAGATTTATATTCACTTAATTTTCACGATTTTACGAAGCTTATTTTCACATCGATTTCGTCATATTTTAGAAGACTTGTTCACTTCATTTCATCAGTTTTTTTAGGATTTATATTAACTAAATACATCACATTTTCTTAAGATTTATATTCACTTTAAATTTCATCCTATTATCTTTAAATTTATATTCATTTCGATTTTCACCCAGTTTTCTAAAGACTTATATTCAGCAAATTTCATCAAATTTTTAGGATTTATATTTTCTTCAAATTATAAGATTTTATTTAGTTATATTCAATTTAATTTCATCCAGATTATATTAAGATTTATATTCATTCAATTTTAACTTGATTTCGGGACTTATTTTCACATACGTTTTCGTCATATTTTAGAAGACTTATATTCACTTCAAATTTAATCAATTTTTGGTTATTCGCTTGAATTACATCCACATTTTCTTAAGATTTATATTCACTTTAAATTTCATCATATTATCTTTAAAGTTATGTTTTTCAATTTTACCATATTTTAGAGACTTATATTCCTTGAAATTTCACGGATTCACGAGACTTATATTCACCAATTCCATGATATTTTTTGGATTATAGTATCTTCAAATTCATAAGATTTTATTTAGATTTATATTCAATTTTAATTTCATCCAGTTATATTAAGATTTATGTTCCTTCAATTTTAACTTGATTTTGCGAGACTTATTTTCACGTGATTTAATCATATTTGGAACTTATGTTCACTTAAATTTCCAGTTTTTTAGGATTTATATTAACTTCAAATTACATCACATTTTTAAGATTTATATTCACTTTAAATTTAATCATATTATCTTTAAATTTATATTCATTTCAATTTTCACGATTTTAAAGAGACTTATATTCACTTCAAATTTCACAGTTTTACGGAACTTATATTCACTTCAAATTTCATCAGTTTTTTAAGTTTATATTTTCTTCAAATTTCATAGATTTTATTTAGATTTATATTCAATTTTAATTTCATCATATTATATTAGATTTATATTCACTTCAATTTAATTGATTACGAGACTTATTTTCACTTCGGTTTCTTCATATTTTAAGAGACTTATATTCACTTCAAATTTCGTCAGATTTTTTAAGATTATATTAATTTCAAATTACATCCCACATTTTTAAGATTTATTTTAACTTTAAATTTCATCATACTTTCTTTAAATTTATATTCATTTCAATTTTACAGTTTTTGAACATATATTCACTTCAATTCATGAGTTTACGAAGTTTATTTCACTCCCAGTTTAATCATATTTTAGAGACTTATATTTACTTCAAATTTCATTGATTTTTTGGATTTCAATATTCAAATTACATCTTACATTTTCTTAAGATTTATATTTTACTTCAAATTTAATCATTTATCTTTTAAGTTTATGTTCATTTGATTTTACATATTTTACGAACTTATATTCACTTAAAATTTCTTGATTTTTAAGTTATATTAACTTCAAATTCATCACATTTTCTTAGATTTATATTCACTTTAAATTTCATCATATTATCTTTAAATTTTGTTCATTTCAATTTTTGCATTTTTACGAACATATTCACTTTAATTTCACCATTTTTACGAGACTTATATTCACTTCAAATTTCACCAGTTTTTAGGATTTATATTTCTTCAATTTCATAATTTATTTGGAATTTATATTCAATTTTAATTTCATTCGATTATATTAAGTTATGTTCACTTCATTTTACCGATTTTCGAAGACTTATTTTCACTTGATTTTCATCATATTTTACGAAGACTTATATTCACTAGAATTTTGCCAATTTTTGAAATTATATTAACTTCAAATTACATCCACATTTTCTTAAGATTTATATTCATTTTAAATTTCATCATACTATCTTTAAATTTATGTTTTATTTCAATTTTACAGTTTTTACGAGACTTATATTGACTTTAGAATTTCACAGTTTTCGAAGACTTATATTCACTTCAAATTTCATCATTTTTTTTAGGATTTATATTTCTTCAAATTCCATAAGATTTTATTTAGATTTATATTCAATTTTAATTTCATCAGTTATATTAAGATTTATATTCCTTCATTTTAACGGATTTTTTGAGACTTATTTTCCATCTAATTTCGTCATATTTTTGAGACTTATTTACTTCAAATTTCATCGATTTTTTTAGGATTTATATTCACAAATTATATCCACATTTTCTTAGATTTATATTCACTTTAAATTTCATCATATTATCTTTAAATTTATATTTCATTTCAATTTTACGATTTTTACGAGACTTATATTCACTTCATTCAGAATTTTCTGAAAAGATATTCACTTCTTTCCTTCATGATTTTTTAGGTTTATATTTTCTTCAAATTTCATAAGATTTTATTTAGATTTATATTCAATTTTAATTTCATCATTATATTAAGATTTATATTCACTTCATTTTTGATTTTACGAGACTTATTTTCACATCCATTTCGTCATATTTTACGAGACTTATATTCACTTCAAATTTAGTGATTTTTTAAGATTTATATTCACTTCAAATTCATCACATTTCTTAAGATTTTTTTCACTTTAAATTTCATCATATTTCTTTAAATTATTTCATTTCAATTTTGCAGATTTTTACGAGGCTTATACTTTCAATTTCACAGATTTTACGAGACTTATATTCACTTCAAATTTCATCCATTTTTTAGGATTATATTTTCTTCAAATTTCATTAAGATTTTATTTAGATTTATATTCACTTTTAATTTCACCAGATTATATTAAGATTTATATTTACTTCTTGATTTGAGACTTATTTTCATAATTTCAATGTATTTACGAACTTATGTTTCTAATTTCATGATTTTTTTAGGAGTTATATTAACTTCAAATTATCAATTTTCTTAAGATTTATATTCACTTTAAATTTCATCATATTATCTTTAAATTTATATTCATTTCAATTTACCGGTTTTCACAGGACTTATATTCACTTCAATTTCACAGTTTACGAAGACTTATATTCACTTCAAATTTCCTTGATTTTTTAGGATTATATTTTCTTCAAATTTCATAAGATTTTATTTAGATTTATATTCAATTTAAATTTCATGATTATATTAGGTTATGTTCATAAATTTTAACGATTTTAAAGACTTATTTTCACTCCCGTTCGTCATATTTTACGACTTATGTTCAATTCATTTCATGATTTTTGGGATATATTAACTTCAATTACATCACATTTTAAGATTTATATTCACTTTAAATTTCATCATATTATCTTTAAATTTATATTCATTTCAATTTTCACAGTTTTACGAAGACTTATATTCACTTAAATTTCTTGATTTTCTAAGACTTATATTCACTTCATTTCATGATTTTTAGGTTATATTTTCTTCAAATTTCATAGTTATTTAGATTTATATTCAATTTAATTTCATCAGTTATATTAAGATTTATGTTCACTTGATTTAACAGATTTTAGACTTATTTTCACATCGTTTAAATCGTATTTAGAAGACTTATGTTTAAAATTTCATCCAGTTTTTTAGGATTTATATTAACTAATTACATCACATTTCTTAAGATTTATTCACTTTAATTTCATCATATTATCTTTAAATTTATATTCATTTCAATTTTACAGATTTTACGAGACTTATATTCACTCAAATTTCTTGATTTTCTTGAACTTATATTCACTTCAAATTACATCACATATTCTTAAGATTTATATTCACTTTAAATTTAATCATATTATCTTTAAATTTATATTCACTTCAATTTTGCAGATTTTACGAGACTTATATTCACTTCAATTTCACAGTTACGAAGACTTATTTCACTTCAAATTTCATCAGATTTTTTAGGATTTATATTTTCTTCAAATTTCATAAGATTTTATTTAGATTTATATTCAATTTTAATTTCATCTGATTATATTAAGATTTATATTCACTTGATTTTGTGATTTACGAAGACTTATTTTCATCCCGATTCGTCATATTTTACGAAGACTTATATTCCTTCAAATTTCATGATTTTTTGGAGTTTATAACTAAATTTCATCATTTTCTTAAAGATTTATATTCACTTTAAATTTCATTCGTATTATCTTAAATTTATATTCATTTCAATTTTGCAGTTTTAGAGACTTATATTCACTTCATTTCACAGTTACGAGACTTATATTCACTTCAAATTCATGATTTTTAGTTTCTATATTTTATTAGATTTATATTTAATTTAATTTCATCGTTATATTAAGTTGTCATGATTTTCACTGATTTTTGAGACTTATTTAACATCTAATTTCGTCATATTTTTACAGACTTATATTCACTTCAAATTTCATAGTTTTTAGGATTTATATTAACTTCAAATTATATCACATTTTAAGATTTATATTCACTTTAAATTTCATCATATTATCTTTAAATTTATATTCATTTGAATTTTCACAGTTTTTACGAGACTTATATTCACTAAATTTCACAGATTTTCTAGACTTATATTCACTTCAAATTTCATCAGTTTTTAGGATTTATATTTTCTTCAAATTTCATAGTTTTATTTAGATTTATATTCAATTTTAATTTCATCAAATTATATTAAGATTATTGTTCACCAATTTAACGATTTTACGACTTATTTCACATCCGATTTCATCATATTTACGAACTTATATTCACTTCAAATTTCAGTGATTTTTGAGGATTAATATTACTTCAAATTACATCACATTTTCTTAAGATTTATATTCACTTTAAATTTCATCATATTATCTTTAAATTTATGTTCATTTCAATTTTTACAGTTTTTTAGAAGACATATATTCACTTTCAATTTCACAGTTTTACGAGACTTATATTCACTTCAAATTTCATCAGTTTTTTTTTAATTTATTTTTCCTAAATTTCATAGATTTTTATTTAGATTTATATTCAATTTTAATTTCATGATTATATTAAGATTTATGTTCACTTTTGATTTAGAGACTTATTTTCACATATGGTTCGTCATATTTTACGAGACTTATGTTCCTTGATTTCATCATTTTTAGGATTATATTAACTGAATTACATCACATTTTCTTAAGATTTATTCACTTTAAATTTCATCATATTATCTTTAATTTATATTCATTTCAATTTACACAGTTTTACGAGACTTATATTACTTTAAATTTCACGGATTTTAGAAGACTTATATTCACTTCAAATTTCATGATTTTTAGGATTTATATTTTCTTCAAATTTCATAATTTTATTTAGATATATTCAATTTAAATTTCATCAGATTATATTAAGATTTTATTTCTTCAATTTTAACTTGATTTTTACGAAGACTTATTTTCACATCAGTTTCGTCATATTTGGTTATATTCCTTCAATTTCATGATTTTTTTAGGATTTATATTAACTTCAAATTACATCATTTTCTTAAGATTTATATTCACTTTAAATTTCATCATATTATCTTTAAATTGTTCATTTCAATTTTACAGTTTTACGAGACTTATATTCACTTAAATTTCACCAGATTTTCGAAGACTTATATTCTTCAATTTCATCATTTTTAGGATTTATATTTTCTTCAAATTTCATAAGATTTTTTTAGATTTATATTCAATTTTAATTTCATGATTATATTAAGATTATGTTCACTTCATTTTAACAGTTTTAGAGACTTATTTTTTCATCAGTTCATCATATTTTCGAGGACTTATGTTTTCTTCAAATTTCATGATTTTTAAGTTATATTAACTTCAAATTACATCAATTTCTTAAGATTTATATTCACTTTAAATTTCATCATATTATCTTTAAATTTATATTCATTAATTTTACCAGTTTAGAAGACTTATATTCATTCAATATTCTTGATTTCTTAAGACTTATATTCACTTCAAATTTCATCAGATTTCTTGGATTATATTCACTTTAAATTTAATCATATTATCTTTAAATTTATATTCATTCAATTTTTGATTTTACATATTCACTTCAAATTTCAGTTTTTGAAGACTTATATTCACTTCAAATTTCCTTCAGTTTTTTGGTTATATCTTCAAATTTCATAAGATTTTATTTAGATTTATATTCAATTTTAATTCATACGATTGTATTAAGATTTATGTTCACTGATTTTTAACGAGTTTAGGAAGACTTATTTCCACAGTTTACGTCATATTTACGAAGACTTGTTATTTCAATTTTGTGATTTTTTGGGGTTATAACCCAAATTACATCACATTTTCTTAAGATTTATATATTTAAATTTCATCATACTATCTTTAAATTTATATTCATTTCAATTACGATTTTTTAGAAGACTTATATTCACTTTAAATTTCACAGTTACGAAGACTTATATTCACTTCAAATTTCATGATTTTTAGGATTTATATTATCTTCAAATTTCATAAGATTTTATTTAGATTTATATTTAATTTTAATTTCATCTGATTATATTAAGATTTATGTTCACTTCAATTTTCACCAGATTTTTTGAAGACTTATTTTAACATCTAATTTCGTCATATTTTGTGAAGACTTATGTTCACTTCAAATTTCATCAGATTTTTTTAGGATTTATATTAACTTCAAATTATATCACATTTTTTTAAGATTTATATTCACTTTAAATTTCATCATATTATCTTTAAATTTATGTTCATTTCAATTTTACAGTTTTCTACAGACTTATATTCACTTCAAATTTCACAGATTTTCTTAAGATATATTAACTTCATTTCATTCAGTTTTTAGGTTTATTTTCTTCAAATTTCATAAGATTTTATTTAGATTTATATTCAATTTTAATTTCATCAGTTATATTAAGATTTATATTCACTTCATTTAACAGTTTTGAGACTTATTTTCCTTCAGTTTCGTCATATTTACGAAGACTTATGTTCACTTCAAATTTCATCAGTTTTTTTAGGATTAATATTAACTTCAAATTCATCACATTTCTTAGATTTATATTCACTTTAAATTTCATCATATTATCTTTAAATTTATATTCATTTCAATTTTACAGTTTTACGAACTTATATTCACTTGATATTCTTGATTTTCTAAGACTTATATTCACTTCAAATTTCATCATTTTTTAGGTTTATATTTTCTTCAAATTTCATAGATTTTATTTAGATTTATATTCAACTTTTCATCAAATTATATTAAGATTTATGTTCACTTCTTTAATAAAGTTTTAGAGACTTATTTTCACATCCAGTTTGTCATATTTTCGAAGACTTATATTCATGATTTCATCAATTTTTTAGGATTATATTCACTTCAAATTACATCACATTTTCTTAAGATTTATATTCACTTCATTTAATCATATTATCTTTAAATTTATGTTCATTTCAATTTTACCAAATTTCAAAGACTTATATTCAACACAATTTCA
Organism: Vicia sativa; assembly: GCA_021764765.1. Taxonomy (NCBI): domain Eukaryota; kingdom Viridiplantae; phylum Streptophyta; class Magnoliopsida; order Fabales; family Fabaceae; genus Vicia; species Vicia sativa. The sequence continues at coordinate 163,538,060 of CM038795.1, read as the reverse complement.
TCTGATTGTTTTCAGGATTTATAGTTTCTTCAATTTCATAAGATTTTATTTGGATTTATATTCAATTTAATTTCATCAGTTATATTAGATTTATATTCCTTCAATTTAACAGTTTTTAGAACTTATTTTCACATCGATTCGTCATATTTTAAAAGACTTATTTTGTTCATCAGTTTTTTAAAGATTATATTAACTAAATTACATCACATTTTCTTAGATTTATATTCACTTTAAATTTCATCATATTATCTTTAAATTTATGTTCATTTCAATTTTACAGTTTTTACGAGACTTATATTCACTAAATTTCACAGATTTTACAGACTTATATTCACTTCAAATTTCATGATTTTTTGGATTTATATTTTCTTCAAATTTCATAAGATTTTATTTAGTTTATATTCAATTTTAATTTCATGATTATATTAAGATTTATGTTCCTTCAATTTTCCAGTTTTTGAGACTTATTTTCACATGTGATTTGTCATATTTTCTTAAGACTTATGTTCCTTCAAATTTCATAGATTTTTTAGATTTATATTCACTTCAAATTACATCACATTTTCTTAAGATTATATTCACTTTAAATTTAATCATATTATCTTTAAATTTATATTCATTTCAATTTTACAGTTTTCAGACTTATATTCACTTCAAATTTCAGATTTTACGAAGACTTATATTCACTTCAAATTTCATCATTTTTTAGGTTTATATTTTCCAAATTTCATAAGATTTTATTTAGATTTATATTCAATTTAATTTCATCAGATTATATTAAGATTATATTCACTTCGTTTTAACGGTTTTACGAGACTTATTTTCATCTGATTTAGTCATATTACGAAGACTTATATTCACTTCAAATTTATAAGATTTTTTAAGATTAATATTCACTTCAAATTACATCACATTTTCTTAAGATTTATATTCACTTTAAATTTCATCATATTATCTTTAAATTTATGTTCATTTCAATTTTCACAGATTTTTTCTGAGACTTATATCACTTTAAATTTCACAGATTTTCTAAGAACTATATTCACCAATTTCATCAGATTTTTTAGGTTTATATTTTCTTCAAATTTCATAAGATTTATTTAGATTTATATTCAATTTAATTTCATCAATTATATTAAGATTTATATTCCTTGATTTTAACGGTTTACGAAGACTTATTTTCACATCGATTTCGTCATATTTCCAAGACTTATGTTCACTTCAAATTTCATAGATTTTTTAGGATTATATTAACTTCAAATTACATCACATTTTCTTAAGATTTATATTCACTTTAAATTTCATCATATTATCTTTAAATTTATATTCATTTCAATTTTTACAGTTTTTACGAACTTATATTCACTTCAAATTTCACGATTTTAGAAGACTTATATTCACTTCAAATTTCATCATTTTTTAGGATTTATATTTTCTTCAAATTTCATAAGATTTTATTTAGATTTATATTCAATTTAATTTCATCAATTATATTAAGATTTATGTTCATAATTTTAACAGTTTTAGAGACTTATTTTCACATGATTTAGTCATATTTTGAGACTTATGTTCACTTCAAATTTTATGATTTTTAGATTAATATTCACTTCAAATTACATCACATTTTCTTAAGATTTATATTCACTTTAAATTTCATCATATTATCTTTAAATTTATATTCATTTCAATTTCTACATTTTCTAAAGACTTATATTCACTTTAAATTTCAATTTTTCTAAGACTTATATTCACTTCAAATTTCCTCATTTTTTAGTTTATATTTTCTTCAAATTTCATAAGATTTTATTTAGATTTATATTCAATTTTAATTTCATCAAATTATATTAAGATTATATTCCTTCATTTTAACAGATTTTTAGAAGACTTATTTTCATCATTTAGTCATATTTATATTCACTTCAAATTTCATCGAATTTTTAAGATTTATATTAACTTCAAATTACATCACATTTTCTTAAGATTTATATTCACTTTAAATTTCATCATATTATCTTTAAATTTATATTCATTTCAATTTTTACAGATTTTCTAAAGACTTATATTCACTTCTTTCACCAGATTTTCTAAACTTATATTCACTTCAAATTTCATCAGTTTTTTAGGATTTATATTTTCTTCAAATTTCATAAGATTTTATTTAGATTTATATTCAATTTAATTTCATGATTATATTAAGATTTATATTCCTTCAATTTTAACAGTTTTACGAAGACTTATTTTCATCTGATTTCGTCATATTTTACGAAGACTTATGTTCTTCAAATTTCTTGAATTTTTAGGATTTATAACTTCAAATTACATCACATTTTCAAGATTTATATTCACTTTAAATTTCATCATATTATCTTTAAATTTATGTTCAATTTTCACCAATTTTTTAAAGACTTATATTCACTTTAAATTTCACAGATTTTACGAACTTATATTCACTTCAAATTTCATGATTTTTTAGGATTTATATTTTCTTCAAATTTCATAAGATTTTATTTAGATTTATATTCAATTTAATTTCATGGATTATATTAAGATTTATGTTCACTTGATTTTAACGATTTTACGAGACTTATTTTCACATATGATTCGTCATATTTTAGAGACTTATATTCACTTCAAATTTCATGATTTTTTTAGGTTTATATTATTCAAATTACATCACATTTTCTTAAGATTTATATTCTTTAAATTTAATCATATTATCTTTAAATTTATATTTTTCAATTATTACCCAGTTACGAAGACATATTCACTTCAAATTTCATAGTTTTTTAGGATTTATATTTTCTTCAAATTTCATAAGATTTTATTTAGATTTATATTCAATTTTATTTAATCAGTTATATTATTAAGATTTATGTTCACTTCATTTAACGATTTTTGAGACTTATTTCACACGATTTCGTCACATATTTAGAAGACTTATGTTCACTTCAATTTCATCAGATTTTTAGGATTATATTAACTTCAAATTACATCCATTTTCTTAAGATTTATATTCACTTTAAATTTCATCATATTATCTTTAAATTTATGTTCATTTCAATTTTTATATTTTCTAGACTTATATTCACTTCAAATTTCTTGATTTTACGAGACTTATATTCACTTCAAATTTCATTGATTTTTAGGATTTATATTTTCTTCAATTTCATAGATTTTATTTAGATTTATATTCAATTTAATTTCATCAATTATATTAAGATTTATGTTACCAATTTTAGCTTGATTTTACAGACTTATTTTCACATCTGATTCGTCATATTTTACGAGACTTATGTTCACTAAATTTATCAAATTTTTGGTTATATTCACTTCAAATTACATCACATTTTCTTAAGATTTATATTCACTTTAAATTTAATCATATTATCTTTAAATTTATGTTCATTTCAATTTTAACCAGATTTTTCTGAATACTTATATTCACTTCAAATTTCACAGTTTTACGAAGACTTATATTCACTTCAAATTTCATCAGATTTTTTTGGGTTTATATTTTCTTCAAATTTCATAAGATTTTATTTAGATTTATATTCAATTTAATTTCATTGATTATATTAAGATTTATATTCACTTGACTTTAACAGTTTACGAACTTATTTTCATCTGATTTGCCATATTTTACGAAGACTTATATTACTTCAAATTTCATCATATTTTTTAGGATTAATATTCACTAAATTACATCACATTTTCTTAAGATTTATATTCACTTTAAATTTCATCATATTATCTTTAAATTTATGTTCATTTCAATTTTACAGATTTTTACGAAGACTTATATTCACTTCAAATTTCACAGATTTTAAAGACTTATATTCACTTCAAATTTCATTCAAATTTTTAGGATTATATTTTCTTCAAATTTCATTAGATTTTATTTAGATTTATATTCAATTTAATTTCATCAGTTATATTAAGATTTATATTCACTTCAATTTAACAGATTTTCGAAGACTTATTTTCCATCGATTTCGTCATATTTTGAAGACTTATATTCACCAAATTTCATGATTTTTTTAGGATTAATATTAACTTCATCCATCATTTTCTTAAGATTTATATTCACTTTAAATTTCATCATATTATCTTTAAATTTATTTTCATTTCAATTTTGATTTTTGAGAACTTATCACTTCAAATTCTTGATTTTACGAAGACTTATATTCACTTCAATTTCCTTGATTTTTTAGGATTTATATTTTCTTCAAATTCATAGATTTTATTTAGATTTATATTCAATTTTAATTTCATCAAATTATATTAAGATTTATATTCACTTGATTTTAACGAGTTTTAGAGACTTATTTTCACATCAGTTTAATCATATTTGACTTATGTTCACTTCAAATTTCATCAAATTTTTTAGGATTATATTAACTTCAAATTACATCATTTTAAGATTTATATTCACTTTAATTTCATATTATCTTTAAATTTATGTTCATTTAATTACAAGATTTTTAGAGACTTATATTCACTTCAAATTTCAGGGATTTAGGAGACTTATATTCACTTCAAATTTCATAAGAGTTTTTTAGTTTATATTATCTTCAAATTTCATAAGATTTATTGGTTATATTCAATTTTAATTTAATCAGTTATATTAAGATTTATGTTCACTTGATTTTAACGATTTTTGAAGACAATTTTCACATCTGATTTCGTCATATTTTAGATTATGTTCACTTAATTTTTAGGATTATATTAACTTCAAATTACATCACATTTTCTTAAGATTTATATTCACTTTAATTTCATATTATCTTTAAATTTATATTCATTTCAATTTTACGATTTTCTAAAGACTTATATTCACTTTAAATTTCACGGATTTTACGAGACTTATATTAACTTCATTTCATGATTTTTTGGGTATATTCTTCAAATTACATCCATTTCTTAAATTTATATTCACTTATTTAATCATATTATCTTTAAATTTTTGTTCATTTCAATTTTACCAGATTTTACGAGACTTATATTCACCAAATTTCACGGTTTTACGAGACTTATATTCATAATTTCATCCATTTTTTAGGATTTATATTTTCTTCAAATTTCATAAGATTTTATTTAGATTATATTCATTTAATTTCATATGATTATATTAAGATTTATGTTCACTTCAATTTTAACAGATTTTTACGAGACTTATTTTCATCTGATTTAAGTCATATTTTACGAGACTTTGTTACTTCAAATTTATCAGTTTTTGAATTAATATTAACTTCAAATTACATCACATTTTCTTAAGATTTATATTCACTTTAAATTTCATCATAATATCTTTAAATTTATATTCATTTCAATTTTCGATTTTTACGAGACTTATATTCACTTTAAATTTCACCAGATTTTTGAGACATATTCACTTCAATTTCATCATTTTTTAGGATTTATATTTTCTTCAATTTCATAAGATTTTATTTAGATTTATATTCAATTTTAATTTCATCAGTTATATTAAGATTTATATTCACTTCAATTTTAACGATTTTTCAAGACTTATTTTCACATCGATTTCGTCATTTTAGAAGACTTATTTCACTTCATTCATCAGATTTTTAGGATTTATATTCACTTCAAATTACATCACATTTTCTTAAGATTTATATTCACTTTAAATTTCATCATATTATCTTTAAATTTATGTTCATTTCAATTTTACAGTTTTTTTGAGACTTATATTCACTTCAAATTTCACAGATTTTACGAGACTTATATTCACTTCAATTTCATGATTTTTTTAGGATTTATATTTTCTTCAAATTTCATAAGATTTTATTTAGATTTATATTCAATTTTAATTTCATCAGATTATATTAAGATTTATGTTCACTTCATTTTAACAGTTTTACGAGACTTATTTTCACTCGATTTGTCATATTTTAAGACTTATGTTCATTCAAATTTCATAAGTTTTTTAGGATTTATATTCACTTCAAATTACATCACATTTTCTTAAGATTTATTCACTTTAAATTTCATCATATTATCTTTAAATTTATGTTCATTTCAATTTTACAGATTTTTAGAGACTTATATTCACTTTAAATTTCAGATTTTAAGACTTATATTCACTTCAAATTTCATGATTTTTAGGATTTATATTTTCTTCAAATTTCATAAGATTTTATTTAGATTTATATTCAATTTTAATTTCATCAGTTATATTAAGATTTATGTTCACTTCAATTTTAACAGTTTTACGAGACTTATTTTCACATCGATTTCGTCATATTTTCTAAGACTTATGTTCACTTCAAATTTCATAAGATTTTTTAGGATTTATATTAACTTCAAATTACATCACATTTCTTAAGATTTATATTCACTTTAAATTTCATCATATTATCTTTAAATTTATGTTCATTTCAATTTTTACGATTTTTAAAGAGACTTATATTCACTTCAAATTTCACGATTTTACGAAGACTTATATTCACTTCAAATTTCATGATTTTTAGGATTTATATTTTCTTCAAATTTCATAAGATTTTATTTAGATTTATATTCAATTTAATTTCATCAAATTATATTAATTTATGTTCACAATTTTAACAGTTTTAGAGACTTATTTTCATCACAGTTTAGTCATATTTTACGAGACTTATATTCCTTCAAATTTCATAAATTTTTTAGGATTTATTAACTTCAAATTACATCACATTTTCTTAAGATTTATATTCACTTTAAATTTCATATATTAATTTATGTTCATTTCAATTTTACAGATTTTACGAAGACTTATATTCACTTGAATTTCACAGATTTTAAAGACTTATATTCACTTCAAATTTCATCGATTTTTAGGATTTATATTTTCTTCAAATTTCATAAGATTTTATTTAGATTTATATTCAATTTTAATTTCATCAGTTATATTAGATTTATGTTCATGATTTTAACAGATTTTACGAAGACTTATTTTCCATCGTTTCGTCATATTTTACGAGAGACATGTACACTTCAAATTTTTTAGGATTTATATTAACTTCAAATTACATCACATTTTCTTAAGATTTATATTCACTTTAAATTTCATCATATTATCTTTAAATTTATGTTCATTTCAATTTTTACCATATTTTTCTAAAGACTTATATTCACTTTAATTTCACGGATTTTACGAAGATTATATTAACTTTAAATTCCTTGATTTTAGGTTATATTCACTTCAATTACATCACATTTTCTTAGATTTATATTCACTTTAAATTTAATCATATTATCTTTAAATTTTGTTCATTTCAATTTTACAGATTTTACGAAGACTTATTCACTTCAATTTCCAGTTTTAGAGACATATTCACTTCAAATTTCATCAGATTTTTTTAGGATTTATATTATCTTCAAATTTCATAAGATTTTATTTAGATTTATATTCAATTTTAATTTCATATGATTATATTAAGATTTATGTTCACTTCAATTTTAACAGTTTTACGAGACTTATTTTCATCGATTTTCATATTTTACGAGACTTATATTCACTTCAAATTTATAGATTTTTGGGTTAATATTAACTTCAAATTACATCACATTTACTTAAGATTTATATTCACTTTAAATTTCATCATAATATCTTTAAATTTATGTTCATTTCAATTATTAGATTTTTTCTTAAGACTTATATTCACTAAATTTCGATTTTGAAGACTTATATTCACTTCAAATTTCATCAGTTTTTAGGATTTATATTTTCTTCAAATTTCATAAGATTTTGTTTAGATTTATATTCAATTTTAATTTCATCAGATTATATTAAGATTTATGTTCACTTCAATTTTAACCAGATTTTCTAAAGACTTATTTTCACATCTGATTTCGTCATATTTTAGAACTTATTTCTTCAAATTTTTGATTTTTTAGATTTATATTCACTTCAAATTCATCACATTCTTAAGATTTATATTCACTTTAAATTTCATCATATTATCTTTAAATTTATGTTCATTTCAATTTTCAGTTTTTGAGACATATTCACTTTAAATTTCACAGTTTTACGAGACTTATATTCACTTCAAATTTCATCATTTTTAGGGTTATATTTTCTTCAAATTTCATAAGATTTTATTTAGATTTATATTCAATTTTAATTTCATCAGATTATATTAAGATTTATATTCACTTCAATTTTAACAGTTTTTACGAAGACATTTTCTTCATCTAGTTTAGTCATATTTTACGAGACTGATGTTCACTTCAAATTTCATCAGATTTTTTTAGGATCAATATTAACTTCAAATTACATCACATTTTCTTAAGATTTATATTCACTTTAAATTTCATCCTATTATCTTTAAATTTATGTTCATTTCAATTTTCACCAGATTTTTCTAAAGACTTATATTCACTTCAAATTTCATCAATTTTTTAGGATTTATATTTTCTTCAAATTTCATAAGATTTTATTTAGATTTATATTCAATTTTAATTTCATCAGATTATATTAAGATTTATATTCAATTTTAACAGTTTTACGAAGACTTATTTTCATCGATTTCGTCATATTTTCGAAGACTTATATTCACTTCAAATTTCATAAGTTTTTAGGATTTATATTAACTTCAAATTACATCACATTTTCTTAAGATTTATATTCACTTTAAATTTCATCATATTATCTTTAAATTTATGTTCATTTCAATTTTCACAGATTTTTAAGACTTATATTCACTTCAAATTTCAGATTTTTCGAGACTTATATTCACTTCAAATTTCATAGATTTTTTAGGATTTATATTTTCTTCAAATTTCATAAGATTTTATTTAGATTTATATTCAATTTAATTTCATCAGTTATATTAAGATTTATATTCATTTTTAGATTTTACGAGACTTATTTTCACATATGATTTCGTCATATTTTGAAGACTTATGTTCACTTCAAATTTCATAGTTTTTTAGGTTTATATTCACTTCAAATTACATCACATTTTCTTAAGATTTATATTCACTTTAATTTAATCATATTATCTTTAAATTTATTTCATTTCAATTTTACGTTTCGAGGACTATATTCACTTCAAATTTCATCAGATTTTTTAGGATTTATATTTTCTTCAAATTTCATAAGATTTTATTTAGATTTATATTCAATTTTAATTTAATCAAATTATATTAAGATTTATGTTCACTTCAATTTTAACCAGATTTTCTGAAGACTTATTTTCACATCTGATTTCGTCATATTTATTCTGAAGACTTATGTTCACTTCAAATCATCAGATTTTTAGGATTTATATTAACTTCAAATTACATCACATTTTCTTAAGATTTATATTCACTTTAAATTTCATCATATTATCTTTAAATTTATGTTCATTTCAATTTTTACCAGATTTTTCTGAAGACTTATATTCACTTCAAATATTCTTCAGATTTTCTGAAGACTTATATTCACTTCAAATTTCATCAGATTTTTTAGGATTTATATTTTCTTCAAATTTCATAAGATTTTATTTAGATTTATATTCAATTTTAATTTCATCAGATTATATTAAGATTTATGTTCACTTCAATTTTAACCGGATTTTCTGAAGACTTATTTTCACATCTGATTTCGTCATATTTTCTGAAGACTTATGTTCACTTCAAATTTCGTCAAATTTTTTTAGGATTTATATTCACTTCAAATTACATCACATTTTCTTAAGATTTATATTCACTTTAAATTTAATCATATTATCTTTAAATTTATGTTCATTTCAATTTTACATTTTTTCAGACTTATATTCACTTCAAATTTCACAGTTTTACGAAGACTTATATTCACTTCAAATTTCATCAGTTTTTTTGGGTTATATTTTCTTCAAATTTCATAAATTTTATTTAGATTTATATTCAATTTTAATTTCATCAGTTATATTAAGATTTATGTTCACTTCAATTTTGATTTTACGAAGACTTATTTTCACATCATTTCGTCATATTTTAGAAGACTTATGTTCACTTCAAATTTCATAAGATTTTTAGGATTTATATTAACTTCAAATTACATCACAGTTTCTTAAGATTTATATTCACTTTAAATTTCATCATATTATCTTTAAATTTATGTTCATTTCAATTTTACAGTTTTACGAAGACTTATATCACTTCATTTCACAGATTTTGAAGACTTATATTCACTTCAAATTTCATCAGATTTTTTAGGATTTATATTTTCTTCAAATTTCATAAGATTTTATTTAGATTTATATTCAATTTTAATTTCATCAGATTATATTAAGATTTATGTTCACTTCAATTTTAACCAGATTTTCTGAAGACTTATTTTCACATCTGATTTCGTCATATTTTCTGAAGACTTATGATCACTTCAAATTTCATGATTTTTTAATTTATATTACTTCAAATTACATCACATTTTCTTAAGATTTATATTCACTTTAAATTTCATCATATTATCTTTAAATTTATATTCATTTCAATTTTCAGTTTTTAGAGACTTATATTCACTTCAAATTTCACAGATTTTAGAGACTTATATTCACTTCAAATTTCATGATTTTTTAGGATTTATATTTTCTTCAAATTTCATAAGATTTTTTTAGATTTATATTCAATTTAATTTCATCAGATTATATTAAGATTTATGTTCACTTCAATTTTAACAGATTTTCTAAGACTTATTTTCATCGAGTTTCGTCATATTTTACGAAGACTTATGTTACTTCAAATTTCATAAGTTTTTAGGATTATATTAACTTCAAATTACATCACATTTTCTTAAGATTTATTCACTTTAAATTTCATCATATTATCTTTAAATTTATGTTCATTTCAATTTTACAGATTTTTACGAACTTATATTCACTTCAAATTTCACAGATTTTTGAAGACTTATATTCACTTCAAATTTCATCAGTTTTTTAGGATTTATATTTCTTCAAATTTCATAAGATTTTATTTAGATTTATATTCAATTTTAATTTCATCAGATTATATTAAGATTTATGTTCACTTCAATTTTAACAGATTTTAGAGACTTATTTTCACATCGGTTTCGTCATATTTTAGAAGACTTATGTTCACTTCAAATTTCATAGATTTTTTAGGATTATATTAACTTCAAATTACATCACATTTTCTTAAGATTTATATTCACTTTAAATTTCATCATATTATCTTTAAATTTTTCATTTCAATTTTTACAGATTTTTAAACATATTCACTTCAAATTTCATGATTTCGAAGACTTATATTCACTTCAAATTTCATCAATTTTTAGGATATATTTTCTTCAAATTTCATAAGATTTTATTTAGATTTATATTCAATTTAATTTCATCAAATTATATTAAGATTTATATTAATTTAACAGATTTTGAGACTTATTTTCACATCGATTTCGTCATATTTTCGAAGACTTATGTTCACTTCAAATTTATCAAATTTTTTAGGTTATATTCACTTCAAATACATCACATTTTCTTAAGATTTATATTCACTTTAAATTTCATCATATTATCTTTAAATTTATGTTCATTTCAATTATTACAAGATTTTTCGGAAGACTTATATTCACTTTAAATTTCACAAGATTTTCTAAAGACTTATATTCACTTCAAATTTCATCAGTTTTTTTAGGATTTATAGTATCTTCAAATTTCATAAGATTTTATTTAGATTTATATTCAATTTTAATTTAATCAGATTATATTAAGATTTATGTTCACTTCAATTTTAACATTTTACGAAGACTTATTTTCACATCGTTTGTCATATTTTCTGAAGACTTATGTACACTTCAAATTTTTTTAGGATTTATATTAACTTCAAATTACATCACATTTTCTTAAGATTTATATTCACTTTAAATTTCATCATATTATCTTTAAATTTATGTTCATTTCAATTTTTACCATATTTTTCTAAAGACTTATATTCACTTTAAATTTCACCAGATGTTCTGAAGATTTAAATTAACTTCAAATTTCATCAGATTTTTTTAGGATTTATATTCACTTCAAATTACATCACATTTTCTTAAGATTTATATTCACTTTAAATTTAATCATATTATCTTTAATGTTTTTGTTCATTTCAATTTTGCAGTTTTACGAGACTTATATTCACTTCAATTTCACAGTTTTACGAAGACTTATATTCACTTCAAATTTCATTCAGTTTTTAGGATTTATATTATCTTCAAATTTCATAAGATTTTATTTAGATTTATATTCAATTTTAATTTCATATAGTTATATTAGATTTATTCACTTCAATTTTAACATTTTAGAGACTTATTTTCACATCGATTTCGTCATATTTTACGGACTTATATTCACTAAATTTCATCATATTTTTCATTTATTAACTTCAAATTACATCACATTTTCTTAAGATTATATTCACTTTAAATTTCATCATATTATCTTTAAATTTATGTTCATTTCAATTTTACAGATTTTTGAAGACTTATATTCACTTTAAATTTCACAGTTTTTGAAGACATATTCACTTCAATTTCATTGATTTTTTAGGATTTATATTTTCTTCAAATTTCATAAGATTTTTTTAGATTTATATTCAATTTAATTTCATCAGTTATATTAAGATTTATGTTCACAATTTTAACGATTTTTAAGACTTATTTTCACATCGATTCGTCATATTTTACGAAGACTTATTTCACTTCAAATTTCATAAGATTTTTTAGGATTATATTCACTTCAAATTACATCACATTTTCTTAAGATTTATATTCACTTTAAATTTCATCATATTATCTTTAAATTTATATTCATTTCAATTTTACATTTTTGAAGACTTATATTCACTTTAAATTTCACAGATTTTCGAACTTATATTCACTTCAAATTTCATCAGATTTTTTTAGGATTTATATTTTCTTCAAATTTCATAAGATTTTATTTAGATTTATATTCAATTTTAATTTCATCAGATTATATTAAGATTTATGTTCACTTCATTTAACAGATTTTACGAGACTTATTTTCACATCGATTCGTCATATTTTCTGAAGACTTATGTTCACTTCAAATTTCATCAGATTTTTTTAGGATTTATATTAACTTCAAATTACATCACATTTTCTTAAGATTTATATTCACTTTAAATTTCATCATATTATCTTTAAATTTATGTTCATTTCAATTATTACAAGATTTTTCTGAAGACTTATATTCAATTTAAATTTCACAAGATTTTCTGAAGACTTATATTCACTTCAAATTTCATCAGATTTTTTTAGGATTTATATTTTCTTCAAATTTCATTAGATTTTATTTAGATTTATATTCAATTTTAATTTCATCAGATTATATTAAGATTTATGTTCACTTCAATTTTAACCAGATTTTCTGAAGACTTATTTTCACATCTGATTTCGTCATATTTTCTGAAGACTTATGTTCACTTCAAATTTCATCAGATTTTTTAGGATTATATTAACTTCAAATTACATCACATTTTCTTAAGATTTATATTCACTTTAAATTTCATCATATTATCTTTAATTTATTTTCATTTCAATTTTTACAGATTTTTAGAGACTTATATTCACTTAATTTCACGATTTTCGAAGACTTATATTCACTTCAAATTTCATCAGTTTTTAGGATTTATATTTTCTTCAAATTTCATAAATTTTATTTAGATTTATATTCAATTTTAATTTCATCAAATTATATTAAGATTTATATTCACTTCAATTTTAACAGTTTTTAGAGACTTATTTTCACATCTGATTTGTCATATTTTACGAGACTTATGTTCACTTCAAATTTTCAAATTTTTTAGGATTTATATTCACTTCAAATTACATCACATTTTCTTAAGATTTATATTCACTTTAAATTTCATCATATTATCTTTAAATTTATATTCATTTCAATTTTACAGATTTTAGAAGACTTATATTCACTTTAAATTTCACAATTTTCGAAAGACTTATATTCACTTCAAATTTCATCGATTTTTAGGATTTATATTTTCTTCAAATTTCATAATTTTATTTAGATTTATATTCAATTTAATTTCATCGATTATATTAAGATTTATATTCACTTCAATTTTAACAGATTTTCGAAGACTTATTTTCACATCGATTTGTCATATTTTACGAAGACTTATGTACTTCAAAATTTTTAGGATTTATATTAACTTCAAATTACATCACATTTTCTTAAGATTTATATTCACTTTAAATTTCATCATATTATCTTTAAATTTATGTTCATTTCAATTTTACCAGTTTTCTAAAGACTTATATTCACTTTAAATTTCACAGATTTTACGAGACTTATATTCACTTCAAATTTCATCGATTTTTTAGGATTTATATTTTCTTCAAATTTCATAAGATTTTATTTAGATTTATATTCAATTTTAATTTCATTGATTATATTAAGATTTATATTCACTTCATTTTAACGGATTTTACGAGACTTATTTTCACATCGTTTCGTCATATTTTACGAAGACTTATGTTCACTTCAAATTTCATCAGATTTTTGAATTTATTAACTTAATTACATCACATTTTCTTAGATTTATATTCACTTTAAATTTCATCATATTATCTTTAAATTTATGTTCATTTCAATTTTACAGATTTTTAAGACTTATATTCACTTCAAATTTCACACATTTTTGAAGACTTATATTCACTTCAATTTCATGATTTTTTAGATTTATATTTTCTTCGAATTTCATAAGATTTTGTTTAGATTTATATTCAATTTTAATTTCATCAGATTATATTAAGATTTATGTTCACTTCAATTTTAACCAGATTTTCTGAAGACTTATTTTCACATCTGATTTCGTCATATTTTCTGAAGACTTATGTTCACTTCAAATTTCATAAGATTTTTTTAGGATTTATATTCACTTCAAATTACATCACATTTTCTTAAGATTTATATTCACTTTAAATTTCATCATATTATCTTTAAATTTATGTTCATTTCAATTATTACCAGATTTTTTTGAAGACTTATATTCACTTTAAATTTCACCAGATTTTCTGAAGACTTATATTCACTTCAAATTTCATCAGATTTTTTTAGGATTTATATTTTCTTCAAATTTCATAAGATTTTATTTAGATTTATATTCAATTTTAATTTCATCAGATTATATTAAGATTTATGTTCACTTCAATTTTAACCAGTTTTTCTGAAGACTTATTTTCACATCTGATTTCGTCATATTTTCTGAAGACTTATGTTCACTTCAAATTTCATAAGATTTTTTTAGGATTTATATTCACTTCAAATTACATCACATTTTCTTAAGATTTATATTCACTTTAAATTTCATCATATTATCTTTAAATTTATGTTCATTTCAATTTTCACCAAATTTTTCTGAAGACTTATATTCACTTTAAATTTCACAAGATTTTCTGAAGACTTATATTCACTTCAAATTTCATCAGATTTTTTTAGGATTTATATTTTCTTCAAATTTCATAAGATTTTATTTAGATTTATATTCAATTTTAATTTCATCAGATTATATTAAGATTTATGTTCACTTCAATTTTAACCAGATTTTCTGAAGACTTATTTTCACATCTGATTTCGTCATATTTTAAGACTTATGTTCACTTCAAATTTCATCAGATTTTCTTAGGATTTATATTAACTTCAAATTACATCACATTTTTTAAAGATATATTCACTTTAAATTTCATCATATTATCTTTAAATTTATGTTCATTTCAATTTTCACCAGATTTTTCTGAAGACTTATATTCACTTTAAATTTCACAAGATTTTCTAAAGACTTATATTCACTTCAAATTTCATCAGATTTTTTTACGATTTATATTTTCTTCAAATTTCATAAGATTTTATCTAGATTTATATTCAATTTTAATTTAATCAAATTATATTAAGATTTATGTTCACTTCAATTTTAACAGATTTTAGAGACTTATTTTCACATCGATTTCGTCATATTTTAGAGACTTATGTTCACTTCAAATTTCATAAGATTTTTAGGATTATATAACTTCAATTACATCACATTTTCTTAAGATTTATATTCACTTTAAATTTCATCATATTATCTTTAAATTTATATTCATTTCAATTTTACAGATTTTTAAGACTTATATTCACTTCAAATTTCATGATTTTACGAAGACTTATATTCACTTCAAATTTCATCATTTTTTAGGATTTATATTTTCTTCAAATTTCATAAGATTTTATTTAGATTTATATTCAATTTAATTTCATCAATTATATTAAGATTTATGTTCACTTCAATTTAACAGTTTTACGAGACTTATTTTCACATCGATTCGTCATATTTTACGAAGACTTATGTTACTTCAAATTTATAAGATTTTTAGGATTTATAACTTCAAATTACATCACATTTTCTTAGATTTATATTCACTTTAAATTTCATCATATTATCTTTAAATTTATGTTCATTTCAATTTTACAGATTTTCTAAGACTTATATTCACTTCAAATTTCACGATTTTACGACTTATATTCACTTCAATTTCATATTTTTTAGGATTTATATTTTCTTCAAATTTCATAAGATTTTATTTAGATTTATATTCAATTTTAATTTCATCAGTTATATTAAGATTTATGTTCACTTCATTTTAACAGTTTTAAGACTTATTTTCACATCGATTTCGTCATATTTTAGAGACTTATGTTCACTTCAAATTTTGATTTTTTAGGATTTATATTCACTTCAAATTACATCACATTTTCTTAAGATTTATATTCACTTTAAATTTCATCATATTATCTTTAAATTTATGTTCATTTCAATTTTACCATTTTTAGAGACTTATATTCACTTTAAATTTCACAGATTTTACGAGACTTATATTCACTTCAAATTTCATGATTTTTTAGGATTTATATTTTCTTCAAATTTCATAAGATTTTATTTAGATTTATATTCAATTTAATTTCATCAATTATATTAAGATTTATGTTCACTTCAATTTAACAGTTTTACGAAGACTTATTTTCATCGATTTCGTCATATTTTAAGACTTATGTTCACTTCAAATTTTATAAGATTTTTTAGGATTATATTAACTTCAAATTACATCACATTTTCTTAAGATTTATATTCACTTTAAATTTCATCATATTATCTTTAAATTTATGTTCATTTCAATTTTACAGATTTTTGAAGACTTATATTCACTTAAATTTCACAGATTTTCGAAGACTATATTCACTTCAAATTTCATCAGTTTTTTAGGATTTATATTTTCTTCAAATTTCATAAGATTTTATTTAGATTATATTCAATTTAATTTCATCAGTTATATTAGATTTATGTTCACTTCAATTTTAACAGTTTTACGAGACTTATTTTCACATCGATTTCGTCATATTTTACGAGACTTATGTTCACTTCAAATTTCATAATTTTTTAGGTTTATATTCACTTCAAATTACATCACATTTTCTTAAGATTTATATTCACTTTAAATTTCATCATATTATCTTTAAATTTATGTTCATTTCAATTTTCACAGTTTTTAAAGACTTATATTCACTTCAAATTTCACAGATTTACGAGACTTATATTCACTTCAAATTTCATGATTTTTTAGGATTTATATTTTCTTCAAATTTCATAAGATTTTATTTAGATTTATATTCAATTTTAATTTAATCAAATTATATTAAGATTTATGTTCACTTCAATTTTAAGATTTTCTGAAGACTTATTTTCACATCGATTTCGTCATATTTTACGAGACTTATGTTCACTTCAAATTTCATCAGATTTTTTCAGGATTAATATTAACTTCAAATTACATCACATTTTCTTAAGATTTATATTCACTTTAAATTTCATCATATTATCTTTAAATTTATGTTCATTTCAATTTTTGCAGTTTTACGAAGACTTATATTCACAAATTTCACGATTTTACGAACTTATATTCACTTCAAATTTCATCAGATTGTTTAGGATTTATATTTTCTTCAAATTTCATAAGATTTTATTTAGATTTATATTCAATTTTAATTTCATCAAATTATATTAAGATTTATGTTAACTTCAATTTTAACCAGATTTTCTGAAGACTTATTTTCACATCTGATTTGTCATATTTACGAAGACTTATGTTCACTTCAAATTTCATAAATTTTTTAGGATTTATATTCACTTCAAATTACATCACATTTTCTTAAGATTTATATTCACTTTAAATTTAATCATATTATCTTTAAATTTATGTTCATTTCAATTTTACCAGTTTTACGAGACTTATATTCACTTCAAATTTCACAGTTTTACGAGACTTATATTCATTTCAAATTTCATCAGATTTTTTTAGGATTTATAGTATCTTCAAATTTCATAAGATTTTATTTAGATTTATATTCAATTTTAATTTAATCAGATTATATTAAGATTTATGTTCACTTCAATTTTAACAGTTTTACGAGACTTATTTTCACATCGATTTCAGTCATATTTTACGAGACTTATGTTCACTTCAAATTTCATCAGATTTTTTTAGGATTTATATTAACTTCAAATTACATCACATTTTTTTAAGATTTATATTCACTTTAAATTTCATCATATTATCTTTAAATTTGTGTTCATTTCAAGAATTACCAGATTTTTCTAAAGACTTATATTCACTTTAAATTTCACCAGATTTTCTGAAGACTTAGTTTCACATCTGATTTCGTCATATTTTCTGAAGACTTATGTTCACTTCAAATTTTATAAGATTTTTTTACGATTTATATTCAATTCAAATTACATCACATTTTCTTAAGATTTATATTCACTTTAAATTTCATCATATTATCTTTAAATATATGTTCATTTCAATTTTTACCAGATTTTTCTAAAGACTTATATTCACTTCAAATTTCACAAGGTTTTCTGAAGACTTATATTCACTTCAAATTTCATCATATATTTTTAGGATTTATATTTTCTTCAAATTTCATAAGATTTTATTTAGATTTATATTCAATTTTAAATTCATCAGATTATATTAAGATTTATGTTCACTTCAATTTTAACCAGATTTTCTGAAGACTTATTTTCATCCGATTTCGTCATATTTTGAAGACTTATGTTCACTTCAAATTTCATCAGATTTTTTTAGGATTAATATTAACTTCAAATTACATCACATTTTCTTAAGATTTATATTCACTTTAAATTTCATCATATTATCTTTAAATTTATGTTCATTTCAATTTTACTAGATTTTTCTGAAGACTTATATTCACTTCAAATTTGATTTTACGAACTTATATTCACTTCAAATTTCATGATTTTTTAGGATTTATATTTTCTTCAAATTTCATAAGATTTTATTTAGATTTATATTCAATTTTAATTTCATCGAAAATTATATTAAGATTTATGTTCACTTCATTTTAACGATTTTACGAGACTTATTTTCACATCTTATTTCGTCATATTTTCTGAGACTTATGTTCACTTCAAATTTCATCAGATTTTTTTAGGATTTATATTAACTTCAAATTACATCACATTTTCTTAAGATTTATATTCACTTTAAATTTCATCATATTATCTTTAAATTTATGTTCATTTCAATTTTACAGATTTTACGAAGATTATATTCACTTCAAATTTCACATTTTCTGAAGACTTATATTCACTTCAAATTTCATCATATTTTTTTAGGATTTATATTTTCTTCAAATTTCATAAGATTTTATTTAGATTTATATTCAATTTTAATTTCATCAGATTATATTAAGATTTATGTTCACTTCACTTTAACAGTTTTACGAAGACTTATTTTCACATCCGATTTCGTCATATTTTCTGAAGACTTATGTTCACTTCAAATTTTATAAGATTTTTTTAGGATTAATATTAACTTCAAATTACATCACATTTTCTTAAGATTTATATTCACTTTAAATTTCATCATATTATCTTTAAATTTATGTTCATTTCAATTTTACAAGATTTTTCTGAAGACTTATATTCACTTCAAATTTCACCAGATTTTCTGAAGACTTATATTCACTTCAAATTTCATCAGATTTTTTAGGATTTATATTTTCTTCAAATTTCATAAGATTTTATTTAGATTTATATTCAATTTTAATTTCATCAGATTATATTAAGATTTATGTTCATTTCAATTTTAACAGTTTTACGAGACTTATTTTCACATCTGATTTCGTCATATTTTCTGAAGACTTATGTTCACTTCAAATTTTATAAGATTTTTTTAGGATTTATATTCACTTCAAATTACATCACATTTTCTTAAGATTTATATTCACTTTAAATTTAATCATATTATCTTTAAATTTATGTTCATTTCAATTTTACATTTTCTAAGACTTATATTCACTTCAAATTTCACAGTTTTACGAGACTATATTCACTTCAAATTTCATCAGATTTTTTTAGGATTTATATTTTCTTCAAATTTCATAAGATTTATATTCAATTTTAATTTCATCAGATTATATTAAGATTTATGTTCACTTCAACTTTAACCAGATTTTCTGAAGACTTATTTTCACATCTGATTTCGTCATATTTTCTTAAGACTTATGTTCACTTCAAATTTTATAAGATTTTTTTAGGATTTATATTCACTTCAAATTACATCACATTTTCTTAAGATTTATATTCACTTTAAATTTAATCATATTATCTTTAAATTTATGTTCATTTCAATTTTTACCAGATTTTTCTAAAGACTTATATTCACTTCAAATTTCACAGTTTTACGAGACTTATATTCACTTCAAATTTCATGATTTTTTAGGATTTATATTTTCTTCAAATTTCATAAGATTTTATTTAGATTTATATTCAATTTTAATTTCATCAGATTATATTAAGATTTATGTTCACTTCACTTTTACAGTTTTACGAGACTTATTTTCACATCGATTCGTCATATTTTCTGAAGACTTATGTTCACTTCAAATTTTATAAGATTTTTTTAGGATTTATATTCACTTCAAATTACATCACATTTTCTTAAGATTTATATTCACTTTAAATTTAATCATATTATCTTTAAATTTATGTTCATTTCAATTTTTACCAGATTTTCTGAAGACTTATATTCACTTCAAATTTCACCAGATTTTCTGAAGACCTATATTCACTTCAAATTTCATCAGATTTTTTTAGGATTTATATTTTCTTCAAATTTCATAAGATTTTATTTAGATTTATATTCAATTTTAATTTCATCAGATTATATTAAGATTTATGTTCACTTCACTTTAACAGTTTTACGAAGACTTATTTTCACATCGATTTGTCATATTTTCTAAAAACTTATGTTCACTTCAAATTTTATAAGATTTTTTTAGGATTTATATTCACTTCAAATTACATCACATTTTCTTAAGATTTATATTCACTTTAAATTTAATCATATTATCTTTAAATTTATGTTCATTTCAATTTTTACCAGATTTTTCTAAAGACTTATATTCACTTCAAATTTCACAGATTTTCTGAACTTATATTCACTTCAAATTTCATGAGATTTTTTTAGGATTTATATTTTCTTCAAATTTCATAAGATTTTATTTAGATTTATATTCAATTTTAATTTCATCAGATTATATTAAGATTTATGTTCACTTCACTTTAACAGTTTTACGAGACTTATTTTCACATCTGATTTCGTCATATTTTCTGAAGACTTATGTTCACTTCAAAATTTATAAGATTTTTTTAGGATTTATATTCACTTCAAATTACATCACATTTTCTTAAGATTTATATTCACTTTAAATTTCATCATATTATCTTTAAATTTATGTTCATTTCAATTTTACAGATTTTACGAGACTTATATTCACTTCAAATTTCACCAGATTTTCTGAAGACTTATATTCACTTCAAATTTCATCAGATTTTTTTAGGATTTATATTTTCTTCAAATTTCATAAGATTTTATTTAGATTTATATTCAATTTTAATTTCATCAGATTATATTAAGATTTATGTTCACTTCAATTTTAACCAGATTTTCTGAAGACTTATTTTCACATCTTATTTCGTCATATTTTCTGAAGACTTATGTTCACTTCAAATTTCATCAGATTTTTTTAGGATTTATATTAACTTCAAATTACATCACATTTTCTTAAGATTTATATTCACTTTAAATTTCATCATATTATCTTTAAATTTATGTTCATTTCAATTTTACCAGATTTTTCTGAAGACTTATATTCACTTTAAATTTCACCAGGTTTTCTAAAGACTTATATTCACTTCAAATTTCATCATATTTTTTTAGGATTTATATTTTCTTCAAATTTCATAAGATTTTATTTAGATTTATATTCAATTTTAATTTCATCAGATTATATTAAGATTTATGTTCACTTCAACTTTAACCAGATTTTCTGAAGACTTATTTTCACATCTGATTTCGTCATATTTTCTGAAGACTTATGTTCACTTCAAATTTTATAAGATTTTTTTAGGATTTATATTCACTTCAAATTACATCACATTTTCTTAAGATTTATATTCACTTTAAATTTCATCATATTATCTTTAAATTTATGTTCATTTCAATTTTGATTTTTTAGGACTTATATTCACTTCAAATTTCACGATTTTACGAAGACTTATATTCACTTCAAATTTCATCAGTTTTTAGTTTATATTTTCTTCAAATTTCATAAGATTTTATTTAGATTTATATTCAATTTTAATTTCATCAGTTATATTAAGATTTATGTTCACTTCAATTTTAACGAGTTTTACGAGACTTATTTTCACATCTGATTTAGTCATATTTTACGAAGACTTATGTTCACTTCAATTTTATAAGATTTTTTAGGATTATATTCACTTCAAATTACATCACATTTTCTTAAGATTTATATTCACTTTAAATTTCATCATATTATCTTTAAATTTATGTTCATTTCAATTTTACAGATTTTTAAAGACTTATATTCACCAAATTTCACAGTTTTACGAAGACTTATATTCACTTCAAATTTCATGATTTTTTAGGTTTATATTTTCTTCAAATTTCATAAGATTTTATTTAGATTTATATTCAATTTTAATTTCATGATTATATTAAGATTTATATTCACTTCAATTTTAACAGTTTTACGAGACTTATTTTCACATCGATTCGTCATATTTTAGAAGACTTATGTTCACAATTTTATAAGATTTTTAGGATTAATATTCACTTCAAATTACATCACATTTTCTTAAGATTTATATTCACTTTAAATTTCATCATATTATCTTTAAATTTATGTTCATTTCAATTTTGCAGTTTTTCGAAGACTTATATTCACTTCAAATTTCACGATTTTACGAACTTATATTCACTTCAAATTTCATCAGTTTTTAGGATTTATATTTTCTTCAAATTTCATAAGATTTTATTTAGATTTATATTCAATTTTAATTTCATGATTATATTAAGATTTATGTTCACTTCAATTTAACAGTTTTACGAGACTTATTTTCACATCGATTTCGTCATATTTTCGAGACTTATATTCACTTCAAATTTTATAAGATTTTTAGGATTTATATTCACTTCAAATTACATCACATTTTCTTAAGATTTATATTCACTTTAAATTTAATCATATTATCTTTAAATTTATGTTCATTTCAATTTTACAGTTTTCTAAGACTTATATTCACTTCAAATTTCACAGTTTTACGAAGACCTATATTCACTTCAAATTTCATTGATTTTTTAGGTTTATATTTTCTTCAAATTTCATAAGATTTATATTCAATTTTAATTTCATCAGATTATATTAAGATTTATGTTCCTTCACTTTAACAGTTTTACGAGACTTATTTTCACATCGATTTCGTCATATTTTCGAAGACTTATGTTCACTTCAAATTTTATAAGATTTTTTAGGATTTATATTCACTTCAAATTACATCACATTTTCTTAAGTTATATTCACTTTAAATTTAATCATATTATCTTTAAATTTATGTTCATTTCAATTTTTACAGTTTTCTAAGACTTATATTCACTAATTTCACAGTTTTACGAAGACTTATATTCACTTCAAATTTCATCAGTTTTTTGGATTTATATTTTCTTCAAATTTCATAAGATTTTATTTAGATTTATATTCAATTTAATTTCATCAGATTATATTAAGATTATGTTCACTTCACTTTTACAGTTTACGAGACTTATTTTCACATCGATTTCGTCATATTTTACGAAGACTTATGTTCACTTCAAATTTTATAAGATTTTTAGGTTTATATTCACTTCAAATTACATCACATTTTCTTAAGATTTATATTCACTTTAAATTTAATCATATTATCTTTAAATTTATGTTCATTTCAATTTTACAGATTTTCTAAAGACTTATATTCACTTCAAATTTCACAGATTTTACGAGACTATATTCACTTCAAATTTCATTGATTTTTTAGGATTTATATTTTCTTCAAATTTCATAAGATTTTATTTAGATTTATATTCAATTTTAATTTCATCAGATTATATTAAGATTTATGTTCACTTCAACTTTAACAGTTTTACGAGACTTATTTTCACATCGATTTGTCATATTTTCTAAAACTTATGTTCACTTCAAATTTTATAAGATTTTTTAGGATTAATATTAACTTCAAATTACATCACATTTTCTTAAGATTTATATTCACTTTAAATTTCATCATATTATCTTTAAATTTATGTTCATTTAAATTTTTACCATATTTTTCTAAAGACTTATATTCACTTCAAATATTCTTCAGATTTTCTGAAGACTTATATTCACTTCAAATTTCATTAGATTTTTTAGGATTTATATTTTCTTCAAATTTCATAAGATTTTATTTAGATTTATATTCAATTTTAATTTCATCAGTTATATTAAGATTTATGTTCACTTCACTTTAACAGTTTTACGAGACTTATTTTCATCGATTTCGTCATATTTTCTAAAAACTTATGTTCACTTCAAATTTTATAAGATTTTTTTAGGATTTATATTCACTTCAAATTACATCACATTTTCTTAAGATTTATATTCACTTTAAATTTCATCATATTATCTTTAAATTTATGTTCATTTCAATTTTTACCAGTTTTTGAAGACTTATATTCACTTCAAATATTCTTCAGATTTTCTGAAGACTTATATTCACTTCAAATTTCATCAGATTTTTTAGGATTTATATTTTCTTCAAATTTCATAAGATTTTATTTAGATTTATATTCAATTTTAATTTCATCAAATTATATTAAGATTTATGTTAACTTCAATTTTAACCGGATTTTCTGAAGACTTATTTTCACATCTGATTTCGTCAAATTTTTGAACTTATGTTCACTTCAAATTTCATAAATTTTTAGGATTATATTCACTTCAAATTACATCACATTTTCTTAAGATTTATATTCACTTTAAATTTAATCATATTATCTTTAAATTTATGTTCATTTCAATTTTACAGTTTTAGAGACTTATATTCACTTCAAATTTCACAGTTTTACGAGACTTATATTCACTTCAAATTTCATGATTTTTAGGATTTATATTTTCTTCAAATTTCATAAGATTTTATTTAGATTTATATTCAATTTTAATTTCATCAGATTATATTAAGATTTATGTTCACTTCAATTTTAACAGATTTACGAGACTTATTTTCACATCGATTTCGTCATATTTTACGAACTTATGTTCACTTCAAATTTCATGATTTTTTAGGATTTATATTAACTTCAAATTACATCACATTTTTTAGATTTATATTCACTTTAAATTTCATCATATTATCTTTAAATTTATGTTCATTTCAAAATTTCAGATTTTCTAAGACTTATATTCACTTTAAATTTCACAGTTTTGAGACTTAGTTTCACATGATTTCGTCATATTTTAAAGACTTATGTTCACTTCAAATTTTATAAGATTTTTTGATTTATATTCACTTCAAATTACATCACATTTTCTTAGATTTATATTCACTTTAAATTTCATCATATTATCTTTAAATTTATGTTCATTTCAATTTTACAGTTTTCTAAGACTTATATTCACTTCAAATTTCACAGTTTTACGAAGACTTATATTCACTTCAAATTTCATCATATTTTTAGGATTTATATTTTCTTCAAATTTCATAAGATTTTATTTAGATTTATATTCAATTTTAATTTCATGATTATATTAAGATTTATGTTCACTTCAATTTTAACAGTTTTACGAAGACTTATTTTCATCGATTTCGTCATATTTTAGAAGACTTATATTCACTTCAAATTTCATCAATTTTTAGGATTTATAACTTCAAATTACATCACATTTTCTTAAGATTTATATTCACTTTAAATTTCATCATATTATCTTTAAATTTATGTTCATTTCAATTTTACAGATTTTTAGAGACTTATATTCACTTAAATTTCACAGATTTACGAGACTTATATTCACTTCAAATTTCGTCAGATTTTTTTTAGGATTTATATTTTCTTCAAATTTCATAAGATTTTATTTAGATTTATATTCAATTTTAAATTCATCAGATTATATTAAGATTTATGTTCACTTCAATTTTAACCAGATTTTCTGAAGACTTATTTTCACATCTTATTTCGTCATATTTTCTGAAGACTTATGTTCACTTCAAATTTCATATGATTTTTTAGGATTTATATTTACATCACATTTCTTAAGATTTATATTCACTTTAAATTTCATCATATTATCTTTAAATTTATGTTCATTTCAATTTTACAGATTTTCGAAGACTTATATTCACTTAAATTTCACAGTTTTACGAGACTTATATTCACTTCAAATTTCATCAAATTTTTTTAGGATTTATATTTTCCACAAATTTCATAAGATTTTATTTAGATTTATATTCAATTTTAATTTCATCAGTTATATTAAGATTTATGTTCACTTCAACTTTAACAGATTTTACGAGACTTATTTTCACATCGATTTCGTCATATTTTACGAAGACTTATGTTCACTTCAAATTTTATAAGATTTTTAGGATTATATTCACTTCAAATTACATCACATTTTCTTAAGATTTATATTCACTTTATATTTCATCATATTATCTTTAAATTTATGTTCATTTCAATTTTGCAGTTTTTGAAGACTTATATTCACTTCAAATTTCACGATTTTACGAACTTATATTCACTTCAAATTTCATCAGATTTTTAGGATTTATATTTTCTTCAAATTTCATAAGATTTTATTCAGATCTATATTCAATTTTTAATTTCATCAGATTATATTAAGATTTATGTTCATTTCAATTTTAACCAGGTTTTCTGAAGACTTATTTTCACATCTGATTTCGTCATATTTTCTGAAGACTTATGTTCACTTCAAATTTTATAAGATTTTTTAGATTATATTCACTTGAAATTACATCACATTTTCTTAAGATTTATATTCACTTTATATTTCATCATATTATCTTTAAATTTATGTTCATTTCAATTTTTACCAGATTTTTTTAAAGACTTATATTTACTTCAAATTTCACAGTTTTACGAGACTTATATTCACTTCAAATTTCATGATTTTTAGGATTTATATTTTCTTCAAATTTCATAAGATTTTATTTAGATTTATATTCAATTTTAATTTCATCAGTTATATTAAGATTTATTCACTTCAATTTTAACAGATTTTGAGACTTATTTTCACATCGATTTAGTCATATTTTACGAAGACTTATGTTCACTTCAAATTTTATAAGATTTTTTAGGATTATATTCACTTCAAATTACATCACATTTTCTTAAGATTTATATTCACTTTAAATTTCATCATATTATCTTTAAATTTATGTTCATTTCAATTTTACAGTTTTCTAAAGACTTATATTCACTTCAAATTTCACGATTTTGAAGACTTATATTCACTTCAAATTTCATGATTTTTTAGGATTTATATTTTCTTCAAATTTCATAAGATTTTATTTAGATTTATATTCAATTTTAATTTCATCAGATTATATTAAGATTTATATTCACTTCAATTTAACAGTTTTGAAGACTTATTTTCACATCGATTTGTCATTTTTTAAGACTTATGTTCACTTCAAATTTTATAAGATTTTTAGGATTTATATTCACTTCAAATTACATCACATTTTCTTAAGATTTATATTCACTTTAAATTTAATCATATTATCTTTAAATTTATGTTCATTTCAATTTTACAGTTTTTCTAAGACTTATATTCACTTCAAATTTCACAGTTTTACGAAGACCTATATTCACTTCAAATTTCATCATTTTTTAGGATTTATATTTTCTTCAAATTTCATAGATTTATATTCAATTTTAATTTCATCAGATTATATTAAGATTTATGTTCACTTCACTTTAACGATTTTACGAAGACTTATTTTCACATCGATTTCGTCATATTTTACGAGACTTATATTCACTTCAAATTTATAAGATTTTTAGGATTTATATTCACTTCAAATTACATCACATTTTCTTAAGATTTATATTCACTTTAAATTTAATCATATTATCTTTAAATTTATGTTCATTTCAATTTTACAGATTTTCTAAAGACTTATATTACTTCAAATTTCACAGTTTTACGAGACCTATATTCACTTCAAATTTCATGATTTTTTAGGATTTATATTTTCTTCAAATTTCATAAGATTTTATTTAGATTTATATTCAATTTTAATTTCATGATTATATTAAGATTTATGTTCACTTCAACTTTAACAGTTTTACGAAGACTTATTTTCACATCTGATTTCGTCATATTTTCTAAGACTTATGTTCACTTCAAATTTTATAAGATTTTTGGATTTATATTCACTTCAAATTACATCACATTTTCTTAAGATTTATATTCACTTTAAATTTAATCATATTATCTTTAAATTTATATTCATTTCAATTTTACAGATTTTTCTAAGACTTATATTCACTTAATTTCACAGATTTTACGAAGACTATATTCACTTCAAATTTCATCAGATTTTTTTAGGATTTATATTTTCTTCAAATTTCATAAGATTTTATTTAGATTTATATTCAATTTAATTTCATCAGATTATATTAAGATTTATGTTCACTTCAACTTTAACGATTTTACGAGACTTATTTTCACATCGATTTCGTCATATTTTACGAGACTTATGTTCACTTCAAATTTTATAAGATTTTTAGGATTTATATTCACTTCAAATTACATCACATTTTCTTAAGATTTATATTCACTTTAAATTTAATCATATTATCTTTAAATTTATGTTCATTTCAATTTTACAGATTTTTGAGACTTATATTCACTTCAAATTTCACAGATTTTACGAGACTTATATTCACTTCAAATTTCATGATTTTTTAGGATTTATATTTTCTTCAAATTTCATAAGATTTTATTTAGATTTATATTCAATTTAATTTCATCAGATTATATTAAGATTTATGTTCACTTCAACTTTAACCAGATTTTCTGAAGACTTATTTTCACATCTGATTTCGTCATATTTTCTAAAAACTTATGTTCACTTCAAATTTTATAAGATTTTTTTAGGATTTATATTCACTTCAAATTACATCACATTTTCTTAAGATTTATATTCACTTTAAATTTAATCATATTATCTTTAAATTTATGTTCATTTCAATTTTTACAAGATTTTTCTAAAGACTTATATTAGCTTCAAATTTCACCAGATTTTCTGAAGACCTATATTCACTTCAAATTTCATCAGATTTTTTTAGGATTTATATTTTCTTCAAATTTCATAAGATTTTATTTAGATTTATATTCAATTTAATTTCATCAGATTATATTAAGATTTATGTTCACTTCAACTTTAACCAGATTTTCTGAAGACTTATTTTCACATCTGATTTCGTCATATTTTCTAAAAACTTATGTTCACTTCAAATTTTATAAGATTTTTTTAGGATTTATATTCACTTCAAATTACATCACATTTTCTTAGATTTATATTCACTTTAAATTTAATCATATTATCTTTAAATTTATTTCAATTTTTACAGTTTTCTAAGACTTATATTACTTCAAATTTCACAGTTTACGAGACCTATATTCACTTCAAATTTCATGATTTTTTAGGATTTATATTTTCTTCAAATTTCATAAGATTTTATTTAGATTTATATTCAATTTTAATTTCATCAGATTATATTAAGATTTATATTCACTTCAACTTTAACATTTTAGAGACTTATTTTCACATCGATTTCGTCATATTTTCTAAAACTTATTCACTTCAAATTTTATAAGATTTTTTAGGATTTATATTCTTCAAATTACATCACATTTTCTTAAGATTTATATTCACTTTAAATTTATCATATTATCTTTAAATTTATATTCATTTCAATTTTTACAGTTTTCTAAAGACTTATATTCACCAAATTTCACAGTTTTACGAGACCTATATTCACTTCAAATTTCATGAGTTTTTAGGATTTATATTTTCTTCAAATTTCATAAGATTTTATTTAGATTTATATTCAATTTAATTTCATGATTATATTAAGATTTATGTTCACTCACTTTAACAGTTTTACGAAGACTTATTTTCATCAGTTTAGTCATATTTTACGAGACTTATGTTCACTTCAAATTTTATAAGATTTTTTTATTGGATTTATATTCACTTCAAATTACATCACATTTTCTTAAGATTTATATTCACTTTAAATTTAATCATATTATCTTTAAATTTATGTTCATTTCAATTTTACAATTTTCGAAGACTTATATTCACTTCAAATTTCACAGTTTTACGAAGACTTATATTCACTTCAAATTTCATCAGATTTTTTTAGGATTTATATTTTCTTCAAATTTCATAAGATTTTATTTAGATTTATATTCAATTTTAATTTCATCAGATTATATTAAGATTTATATTCACTTCATTTTAACAGATTTTACGAGACTTATTTTCACATCGATTTAGTCATATTTTAAGACTTATGTTCACTTCAATTTTATAAGATTTTTTAGGATTTATATTCACTTCAAATTACATCACATTTTCTTAAGTTATATTCACTTCAAATTTAATCATATTATCTTTAAATTTATGTTCATTTCAATTTTTGCAGTTTTCTAAGACTTATATTCACTTAAATTTCACAGTTTTACGACACTTATATTCACTTCAAATTTCATGATTTTTTAGGTTTATATTTTCTTCAAATTTCATAAGATTTTATTTAGATTTATATTCAATTTTAATTTCATCAGTTATATTAAGATTTATGTTCACTTCACTTTAACAGTTTTACGAGACTTATTTTCACATCGATTTCGTCATATTTTACGAAGACTTATGTTCACTTCAAATTTCATCAGATTTTTGTCGGATTTATATTTACTTCAAATTACATCATATTTTCATAAGATTTGTATTCACTTTAAATTGAATCATATTATCTTGAAATTTATGTTTATTTTAATTTTAACAAGATTTTTCTAAAGACTTATATTCACTTCAAATTTCACCAGATTTTCCGAAGACTTAAATTCAATTCTAATTTCATCAGATTTTTTAAGGATTTATATCTTCTCCAAATTTCGTAAGATTTTATTAAAATTTATATTCATTTTTAATTTCATCAGATTATATTAAGATTTATGTTCACTTCTTTTTAACAGTTTTACGAGACTTATTTTCATTTGATTTCGTCATATTTTAAAGACTTATGTTCACTTCAAATTTCATAAGATTTTTAGGATTTATATTCACTTCAAATTACATCACATTTTCTTAAGATTTATATTCACTTTAAATTTCATCATATTATCTTTAAATTTATGTTCATTTCAATTTTACAGATTTTTGAAGACTTATATTCACTTAAATTTCACAGATTTTCGAAAGACTTATATTCACTTCAAATTCATCATTTTTAGGATTTATATTTTCTTCAAATTTCATAAGATTTTATTTAGATTTATATTCAATTTAATTTCATCAATTATATTAAGATTTATGTTCACTTCAACTTTAACAGTTTTAAGACTTATTTTCACATCGATTTCGTCATATTTTACGAAGACTTATGTTCACTTCAAATTTCATAAGATTTTTTAGGATTTATATTAACTTCAAATTACATCACATTTCTTAAGATTTATATTCACTTTAAATTTCATCATATTATCTTTAAATTTATGTTCATTTCAATTTTACAAATTTTCAGACTTATATTCACTTTAATTTCACAGTTTGAAGACTATATTCACTTCAAATTTCATGATTTTTTTAGGATTTATATTTTCTTCAAATTTCATAAGATTTTATTTAGATTTATATTCAATTTTAATTTCATCAGATTATATTAAGATTTATGTTCACTTCAATTTTAACCAGATTTTCTGAAGACTTATTTTCACATCTGATTTCGTCATATTTTCTGAAGACTTATGTTCACTTCAAATTTTATAAGATTTTTTTAGGATTTATATTCACTTCAAATTACATCACATTTTCTTAAGATTTATATTCACTTTAAATTTCATCATATTATCTTTAAATTTATGTTCATTTCAATTTTTACCAGATTTTCTGAAGACTTATATTCACTTTAAATTTCACCAGGTTTTCTGAAGACTTATATTCACTTCAAATTTCATGATTTTTAGGATTTATATTTTCTTCAAATTTCATAAGATTTTATTTAGATTTATATTCAATTTTAATTTCATCGATTATATTAAGATTTATGTTCACTTCAATTTTAACAGTTTTCGAGACTTATTTTCACATCGATTTCGTCATTTTTCGAGACTTATGTTCACTTCAAATTTTATAAGATTTTTAGGATTTATATTCACTTCAAATTACATCACATTTCTTAAGATTTATATTCACTTTAATTTCATCATATTATCTTTAAATTTATGTTCATTTCAATTTTACAGTTTTTCGAGACTTATATTCACTTTAAATTTCACGAGTTTTAGAGACTTATATTCACTTCAAATTTCATTGATTTTTTAGGATTTATATTTTCTTCAAATTTCATAAGATTTTATTTAGATTTATATTCAATTTAATTTCATCGATTATATTAAGATTTATATTCACTTGACTTTAACAGTTTTACGAAGACTTATTTTCACATCGATTTAGTCATATTTTACGAGACTTATGTTCACTTCAAATTTTATAAGATTTTTTAGGATTTATATTCACTTCAAATTACATCACATTTTCTTAAGATTTATATTCACTTTAAATTTAATCATATTATCTTTAAATTTATCATTTCATTTTTTTACAGTTTTTCTAAAGACTTATATCAGCTTCAAATTTCACCAGATTTTCTGAAGACCTATATTCACTTCAAATTTCATCAGATTTTTTTAGGATTTATATTTTCTTCAAATTTCATAAGATTTTATTTAGATTTATATTCAATTTAATTTCATCAGATTATATTAAGATTTATGTTCACTTCAACTCTAACCAGATTTTCTGAAGACTTATTTTCACATCTGATTTCGTCATATTTTCTGAAGACTTATGTTCACTTCAAATTTTATAAGATTTTTTTAGGATTTATATTCACTTCAAATTACATCACATTTTCTTAAGATTTATATTCACTTTAAATTTAATCATATTATCTTTAAATTTATGTTCATTTCAATTATTACAAGATTTTTCTGAAGACTTATATTCACTTCAAATTTCACCAGATTTTCGGAAGACTTATATTCACTTCAAATTTCATCAGATTTTTTTAGGATTTATATTTTCTTCAAATTTCATAAGATTTTATTTAGATTTATATTCAATTTTAATTTCATCAGATTATATTAAGATTTATGTTCACTTCATTTTAACAGTTTTACGAGACTTATTTTCACATCGATTTCGTCATATTTTACGAAGACTTATGTTCACTTCAATTTTATAATTTTTAGGTTATATTCACTTCAAATTACATCACATTTTCTTAAGATTATATTCACTTTAAATTTAATCATATTATCTTTAAATTTATGTTCATTTCAATTTTACAGTTTTCTAAGACTTATATTCACTTCAAATTTCACAGTTTTACGAAGACTTATATTCACTTCAAATTTCATGATTTTTTAGGATTTATATTTTCTTCAAATTTCATAAGATTTTATTTAGATTTATATTCAATTTTAATTTCATCAGATTATATTAAGATTTATGTTCACTTCAATTTTAACATTTTCTGAGACTTATTTTCACATCTGATTTCGTCATATTTTATGAAGACTTATGTTCACTTCAAATTTTATAAGATTTTTTTAGGATTTATATTCACTTCAAATTACATCACATTTTCTTAAGATTTATATTCACTTTAAATTTAATCATATTATCTTTAAATTTATGTTCATTTCAATTTTTACCAGATTTTCTGAAGACTTATATTCACTTCAAATTTCACCAGTTTTTCTGAAGACTTATATTCACTTCAAATTTCATCAGATTTTTTAGATTTATATTTTCTTCAAATTTCATAAGATTTTATTTAGATTTATATTCAATTTTAATTTCATCAGATTATATTAAGATTTATGTTCACTTCAACTTTAACAGTTTTACGAAGACTTATTTTCACATCGATTCGTCATATTTTTAAAACTTATGTTCACTTCAAATTTTATAAGATTTTTTAGGTTTATATTCACTTCAAATTACATCACATTTTCTTAAGATTTATATTCACTTTAAATTTAATCATATTATCTTTAAATTTATATTCATTTCAATTTTACAGATTTTCTAAGACTTATATTCACTTCAAATTTCACAGATTTTACGAGACTTATATTCACTTCAAATTTCATGATTTTTAGGTTTATATTTTCTTCAATTTCATAAGATTTTATTTAGATTTATATTCAATTTAATTTCATGATTATATTAAGATTTATATTCACTTCACTTTAACGATTTTACGAGACTTATTTTCACATCGTTCGTCATATTTTAAAGACTTATGTTCACTTCAAATTTTATAAGATTTTTTAGTTTATATTCACTTCAAATTACATCACATTTTCTTAAGATTTATATTCACTTTAAATTTAATCATATTATCTTTAAATTTATGTTCATTTCAATTTTACAGATTTTTACGAAGACTTATATTCACTTCAAATTTCACAGATTTTACGAGACTTATATTCACTTCAAATTTCATCAAATTTTTTTAGGGTTTATAGTATCTTCAAATTTCATAAGATTTTATTTAGATTTATATTCAATTTTAATTTCATCTGATTATATTAAGATTTATGTTCACTTCAATTTTAACCAGATTTTCTAAAGGCTTATTTTCACATCTGATTTCGTCATATTTTCTGAAGACTTATGTTCACTTCAGATTTTATAAGATTTTTTTAGGATTTATATTCACTTCAAATTACATCACATTTTCTTAAGAGTTATATTCACTTCAAATTTAATCATATTATCTTTAAATTTATGTTCATTTCAATTTTTACCAGATTTTTCTAGAGACTTATATTCACTTCAAATTTCACAGTTTTACGAAGACTTATATTCACTTCAAATTTCATGATTTTTTAGGATTTATATTTTCTTCAAATTTCATAAGATTTTATTTAGATTTATATTCAATTTAATTTCATCATTATATTAAGATTTATGTTCACTTCAACTTTAACGGATTTTACGAGACTTATTTTCACATCATTTAGTCATATTTTACGAAGACTTATGTTCACTTCAAATTTCATAAGATTTTTTAGGATTTATATTCACTTCAAATTACATCACATTTTCTTAAGATTTATATTCACTTTAAATTTAATCATATTATCTTTAAATTTATGTTCATTTCAATTTTACAGATTTTCTAAAGACTTATATTACTTCAATTTCACAGTTTTACGAAGACTTATATTCACTTCAAATTTCATGATTTTTTAGGATTTATATTTTCTTCAAATTTCATAAGATTTTATTTAGATTTATATTCAATTTTAATTTCATCAGTTATATTAAGATTTATGTTCACTTCAACTTTAACAGTTTTACGAAGACTTATTTTCACATCGATTTCGTCATATTTTAAAGACTTATGTTCACTTCAAATTTTATAAGATTTTTTAGGATTTATATTCACTTCAAATTACATCACATTTTCTTAAGATTTATATTCACTTTAAATTTCATCATATTATCTTTAAATTTATGTTCATTTCAATTTTACAGATTTTCTAAGACTTATATTCACTTCAATTTCACGGATTTTACGAGACTTATATTCACTTCAAATTTCATGATTTTTTAGGATTTATATTTTCTTCAAATTTCATAAGATTTTATTTAGATTTATATTCAATTTAATTTCATGATTATATTAAGATTTATGTTCACTTCAACTTTAACAGTTTTAGAGACTTATTTTCATCAGTTTAGTCATATTTTTGAAGACTTATGTTCACTTCAAATTTTATAAGATTTTTAGGATTTATATTCACTTCAAATTACATCACATTTCTTAAGATTTATATTCACTTTAAATTTAATCATATTATCTTTAAATTTATGTTCATTTCAATTTTACAGATTTTCTAAGACTTATACTTCAAATTTCACAGATTTTACGAAGACCTATATTCACTTCAAATTTCATCAGTTTTTTAGGATTTATATTTTCTTCAAATTTCATAAGATTTTATTTAGATTTATATTCAATTTTAATTTCATCAGTTATATTAAGATTTATGTTCACTTCACTTTAACAGATTTTACGAAGACTTATTTTCACATCAGTTTCGTCATATTTTCGAAGACTTATGTTCACTTCAAATTTTATAAGATTTTTAGGATTTATATTCACTTCAAATTACATCACATTTTCTTAAGATTTATATTCACTTTAATTTAATCATATTATCTTTAAATTTATGTTCATTTCAATTTTACAGTTTTCTAAGACTTATATTCACTTAAATTTCACAGTTTTGAAGACTTATATTCACTTCAAATTTCATGATTTTTAGGATTTATATTTTCTTCAAATTTCATAAGATTTTATTTAGATTTATATTCAATTTTAATTTCATCAGATTATATTAAGATTTATGTTCACTTCACTTTAACAGTTTTGAGACTTATTTTCATCGATTTCGTCATATTTTAAGACTTATGTTCACTTCAAATTTTATAAGATTTTTAGGATTATATTCACTTCAAATTACATCACATTTCTTAAGATTTATATTCACTTCAAATTTAATCATATTATCTTTAAATTTATGTTCATTTCAATTTTACAGTTTTTACGAAGACTTATATTCACTTTAAATTTCACAGTTTTACGAAGACTTATATTCACTTCAAATTTCATCAGATTTTTTTAGGATTTATATTTTCTTCAAATTTCATAAGATTTTATTTAGATTTATATTCAATTTTAATTTCATCAATTATATTAAGATTTATGTTCACTTCAATTTTAACCAGATTTTATGAAGACTTATTTTCACATCTGATTTCGTCATATTTATGAACTTATGTTCACTTCAAATTTCATCAGATTTTTAGGATTTATATTAACTTCAAATTACATCACATTTTCTTAAGATTTATATTCACTTTAAATTTCATCATATTATCTTTAAATTTATGTTCATTTCAATTTTACAGATTTTTACGAGACTTATATTCACTTTAATTTCACATTTTACGAAGACTTATATTCACTTCAAATTTCATCAGATTTTTTAGGATATATATTTTCTTCAAATTTCATAAGATTTTATTTAGATTTATACTCAATTTTAATTGCATCAAATTATATTAAGATTTATATTCTTCAATTTTAACAGATTTACGAAGACTTATTTTCATTTATTTCTTCATATTTACGAAGACTTATGTTCACTTCAAATTTCATCAGATTTTTTAGGATTTATATTTTCTTCAAATTTCATAAGATTTTCTTTAGATTTATATTCACTTTAAATTCATCATTATATTAAATTTATATTCATTCAATTTTAACAGTTTTACGAAGACTTATATTCACAAATTTCGTCATATTTTCGAAGACTTATATTCACTTCAAATTTCATCAGATTTTTATTTATATTAACTTCAAATTTCATCACATTTCTTAAGATTTATATTCACTTTAAATTTCATCATATTATCTTTAAATTTATGTTCATTTCAATTTTACAGATTTTTACGAAGACTTATATTCACTTCAAATTTCACCAGATTTTCTGAAGACTTATATTCACTTCAAATTTCATCAGATTTTTTTAGGATTTATATTATCTTCAAATTTCATAAGATTTTATTTAGATTTATATTCAATTTTAATTTCATCTGATTATATTAAGATTTATGTTCACTTCAATTTTAACAGATTTTACGAGACTTATTTTCACATCGATTTCATCATATTTTACGAAGACTTATATTCACTTCAATTTTATAAGATTTTTTAGGATTTATATTCCTTCAAATTTCATCACATTTTTTTAGATTTATATTCACTTTAATTTTCATCATATTATCTTTAGATTTATGTTCATTCAATTTTGCAGTTTTACGAAGACTTATATTCACTTTAAATTTCACATTTTACGAACTTATATTCACTTCAAATTTCATGATTTTTTAGGTTATATTTTCTTCAAATTTCATCAGATTTTCTTTAGATTTATATTCACTTTTAATTTCATCATATTATATTAAGATTTATATTCATTCAATTTTACAGATTTTACGAGACTTATTTTCACTTTGATTTCTTCATATTTACGAGACTTATATTCACTTCAAATTTCATCATATTTTTAGGATTTATTTCTTCAAATTTCATAAGATTTTATTTAGATTTATATTCAATTTTAATTTCATTAGATTATATTAAGATTTATGTTCACTTCAATTTTAACAGATTTTACGAAGACTTATTTTCACATCGATTTATCATATTTTACGAAGACTTATGTTCACTTCAAATTTCATAAGATTTTTAGGATTATATTCACTTCAAATTACATCACATTTTCTTAAGATTTATATTCACTTTAAATTTCATCATATTATCTTTAAATTTATGTTCATTTCAATTTTACAGATTTTAAGACTTATATTCACTTCAAATTTCACAGATTTTACGAGACTTATATTCACTTCAAATTTCATCATATTTTTTAGGTTTATATTTTCTTCAAATTTCATAAGATTTTATTTAGATTTATATTCAATTTTAATTTCATCAGATTATATTAAGATTTATGTTCACTTCAATTTTAAC
Organism: Vicia sativa; assembly: GCA_021764765.1. Classification (NCBI taxonomy): domain Eukaryota; kingdom Viridiplantae; phylum Streptophyta; class Magnoliopsida; order Fabales; family Fabaceae; genus Vicia; species Vicia sativa. The sequence goes on along the minus strand of CM038795.1, from coordinate 163,498,741 downwards.
AGATTTTTGAGACTTATTTTCACATCGATTTCGTCATATTTTACGAGACTATTCACTTCAAATTTTATAAGATTTTTAGGATTATATTCACTTCAAATTCATCACATTTTCTTAAGATTTATATTCACTTTAAATTTCATCATATTATCTTTAAATTTATTCATTTCAATTTTTACAGTTTTCGAGACTTATATTCACTAAATTTCACAGTTTTAGAGACTTATATTCACTTCAAATTTCATGATTTTTTAGGTTATATTTTCTTCAAATTTCATAAGATTTTATTTAGATTTATATTCAATTTAATTTCATCAGTTATATTAAGATTTATGTTCACTTCAACTTTAACCAGATTTTCTGAAGACTTATTTTCACATCTGATTTCGTCATATTTTCTGAAGACTTATGTTCACTTCAAATTTTATAAGATTTTTTTAGGATTTATATTCACTTCAAATTACATCACATTTTCTTAAGATTTATATTCACTTTAAATTTAATCATATTATCTTTAAATTTATGTTCATTTCAATTGTTACCAGATTTTTCTAAAGACTTATATTAGCTTCAAATTTCACCAGATTTTCTGAAGACCTATATTCACTTCAAATTTCATCAGATTTTTTTAGGATTTATATTTTCTTCAAATTTCATAAGATTTTATTTAGATTTATATTCAATTTTAATTTCATCAGATTATATTAAGATTTATATTCCTTCAACTTTAACAGATTTTACGAGACTTATTTTCACATCGATTTCGTCATATTTTCGAAGACTTATATTCACTTCAAATTTTATAAGATTTTTTAGGTTATATTCACTTCAAATTACATCACATTTTCTTAAGATTTATATTCACTTTAAATTTAATCATATTATCTTTAAATTTATGTTCATTTCAATTTTACAGATTTCTAAAGACTTATATTCAAATTTCACAGTTTTACGAAGACTATATTCACTTCAAATTTCATGATTTTTTAGGATTTATATTTTCTTCAAATTTCATAAGATTTTATTTAGATTTATATTCAATTTTAATTTCATCAGATTATATTAGATTTATGTTCACTTCAATTTTAACAGATTTTACGAGACTTATTTTCACATCGATTTCGTCATATTTTAGAGACTTATGTTCACTTCAAATTTTATAAGATTTTTTAGGATTTATATTCACTTCAAATTACATCACATTTTCTTAAGATTTATATTCACTTTAAATTTCATCATATTATCTTTAAATTTATGTTCATTTCAATTTTACAGTTTTCGAAGACTTATATTCACTTTAAATTTCACAGTTTTACGAGACTTATATTCACTTCAAATTTCATCAGTTTTTTAGGATTTATATTTTCTTCAAATTTCATAAGATTTTATTTAGATTTATATTCAATTTAATTTCATCAGATTATATTAAGATTTATGTTCACAATTTAACGGTTTTACGAGACTTATTTTCACATTTGATTTCGTCATATTTCTGAAGACTTATGTTCACTTCAAATTTCATAAGATTTTTTTAGGATTTATATTAACTTCAAATTACATCACATTTTCTTAGATTTATATTCACTTTAAATTTCATCATATTATCTTTAAATTTATGTTCATTTCAATTTTACAGATTTTACGAGACTTATATTCACAGTTTTACGAGACTTATATTCACTTCAAATTCATCGAATTTTTTTAGGATTTATATTTTCTTCAAATTTCATAAGATTTTATTTAGATTTATATTCAATTTTAATATCATCAAATTATATTAAGATTTATGTTCACTTCAACTTTAACAGTTTTACGAGACTTATTTTCATCGATTTCGTCATATTTTACGAGACTTATGTTCACTTCAAATTTTATAAGATTTTTAGGATTATATTCTTCAAATTACATCACATTTTCTTAAGATTTATATTCACTTTAAATTTCATCATATTATCTTTAAATTTATGTTCATTTCAATTTTACAGATTTTTACGAGACTTATATTCACTTCAAATTTCACAGTTTTACGAGACTTATATTCACTTCAAATTTCATCAGATTTTTTTAGGATTTATATTATCTTCAAATTTCATAAGATTTTATTTAGATTTATATTCAATTTTAATTTCATATGATTATATTAAGATTTATGTTCACTTCAATTTTAACCAGATTTTACGAGACTTATTTTCACATCGATTTAGTCATATTTTACGAAGACTTATGTTCACTTCAAATTTCGTCAGATTTTTTCAGGATTAATATTAACTTCAAATTACATCACATTTTCTTAAGATTTATATTCACTTTAAATTTCATCATAATATCTTTAAATTTATGTTCATTTCAATTTTACAAATTTTTCGAGACTTATATTCACTTTAAATTTCACAGTTTTACGAAGACATATTCACTTCAAATTTCATGATTTTTTAGGTTATATTTTCTTCAAATTTCATAAGATTTTATTTAGATTTATATTCAATTTTAATTTCATCAGTTATATTAAGATTTATGTTCACTTGACTTTAACAGATTTTAGAGACTTATTTTCACATCTGATTTCGTCATATTTTCTAAAACTTATGTTCACTTCAAATTTTATAAGATTTTTTTAGGATTTATATTCACTTCAAATTACATCACATTTTCTTAAGATTTATATTCACTTTAAATTTAATCATATTATCTTTAAATTTATGTTCATTTCAATTTTTACCAGATTTTCTAAAGACTTATATTCACTTCAAATTTCACAGTTTTAGAGACCTATATTCACTTCAAATTTCATCAGATTTTTTTAGGATTTATATTTTCTTCAAATTTCATAAGATTTTATTTAGATTTATATTCAATTTTAATTTCATCAGATTATATTAAGATTTATGTTCACTTCAATTTTAACCAGATTTTCTGAAGACTTATTTTCACATCTGATTTCGTCATATTTTCTGAAGACTTATGTTCAGTTTAAATTTTTTAAGATTTTTTCAGGATTTATATTCACTTCAAATTACATCACATTTTCTTAAGATTTATATTCACTTTAAATTTCATCATATTATCTTTAAATTTATGTTCATTTCAATTTTTACAGTTTTAGAGACTTATATTCACTTTAAATTTCACAGTTTTACGAAGACTTATATTCACTTCAAATTTCATGATTTTTTAGGTTATATTTTCTTCAAATTTCATAAGATTTTATTTAGATTTATATTCAATTTTAATTTCATCAGATTATATTAAGATTTATGTTCACTTCAACTTTAACCAGATTTTCTGAAGACTTATTTTCACATCTGATTTCGTCATATTTTCTAAAGACTTATGTTCACTTCAAATTTTATAAGATTTTTTTAGGATTTATATTCACTTCAAATTACATCACATTTTCTTAAGATTTATATTCACTTTAAATTTAATCATATTATCTTTAAATTTATGTTCATTTCAATTTTACAGATTTCTAAAGACTTATATTCACTTCAAATTTCACCAGTTTTTCGGAAGACCTATATTCACTTCAAATTTCATCAGATTTTTTTAGGATTTATATTTTCTTCAAATTTCATAAGATTTTATTTAGATTTATATTCAATTTTAATTTCATCAGATTATATTAAGATTTATGTTCACTTCATTTTAACAGTTTTACGAGACTTATTTTCACATCGATTTCGTCATATTTTACGAGACTTATGTTCACTTCAAATTTTATAAGATTTTTTTAGGATTTATATTCACTTCAAATTACATCACATTTTCGTAAGATTTATATTCACTTTAAATTTCATCATATTATCTTTATATTTATGTTCATTTCAATTTTTGCAGTTTAGAGACTTATATTCACTTTAAATTTCACCAGGTTTTCTGAAGACTTATATTCACTTCAAATTTCATCAGATTTTTTTAGGATTTATATTTTCTTCAAATTTCATAAGATTTTATTTAGATTTATATTCAATTTTAATTTCATCAGATTATATTAAGATTTTTGTTCACTTCAACTTTGACCAGATTTTCTGAAGACTTATTTTCACATCTGATTTTGTCATATTTTCTAAAAACTTATGTTCACTTCAAATTTTATAAGATTTTTTTAGGATTTATATTCACTTCAAATTACATCACATTTTCTTAAGATTTATATTCACTTTAAATTTAATCATATTATCTTTAAATTTATGTTCATTTCAATTTTACAGATTTTCTAAGACTTATATTACTTCAAATTTCACAGTTTTACGAGACTATATTCACTTCAAATTTCATCAGTTTTTAGGTTTATATTTTCTTCAAATTTCATAAGATTTTATTTAGATTTATATTCAATTTTAATTTCATCAGATTATATTAAGATTTATGTTCACTTCAATTTTAACAGTTTTACGAGACTTATTTTCACTCAGTTTAGTCATATTTTACGAAGACTTATATTTCCTTCAAATTTTATAAGATTTTTTAGGATTTATATTCACTTCAAATTACATCACATTTCTTAAGATTTATATTCACTTTAAATTTCATCATATTATCTTTAAATTTATGTTCATTTCAATTTTACAGTTTTCGAGACTTATATTCACTTCAAATTTCACGTTTTACGAGACTTATATTCACTTCAAATTTCATGATTTTTAGGATTTATATTTTCTTCAAATTTCATAAGATTTTATTTAGATTTATATTCAATTTTAATTTCATCAGATTATATTAAGATTTATGTTCTTCATTTTAACAGTTTTACGAGACTTATTTTCACATTTGATTTCGTCATATTTACGAAGACTTATGTTCACCAAATTTCATAAGATTTTTTAGGATTTATATTCACTTCAAATTACATCACATTTTCTTAAGATTTATATTCACTTTAAATTTCATCATATTATCTTTAAATTTATGTTCATTTCAATTTTACAGATTTTTAGAAGACTTATATTCACAGTTTTCGAGACTTATATTCACTTCAAATTTCATGATTTTTAGGATTTATATTTTCTTCAAATTTCATAAGATTTTATTTAGATTTATATTCAATTTTAATTTCATCAGATTATATTAAGATTTATGTTCACTTCACTTTAACATTTTAGAGACTTATTTTCACATCGTTTAGTCATATTTTACGAAGACTTATGTTCACTTCAAATTTTATAAGATTTTTAGGATTATATTCACTTCATTCATCACATTTTCTTAAGATTTATATTCACTTTAAATTTCATCATATTATCTTTAAATTTATGTTCATTTCATTTTTACAGATTTTTAAGACTTATATTCACTTAAATTTCACAGTTTTACGAGACTTATATTCACTTCAATTTTCATATTTTTTTAGGTTATATTTTCTTCAAATTTCATAAGATTTTATTTAGATTTATATTCAATTTTAATTTCATCAGTTATATTAAGATTTATGTTCACTTCAATTTTAACGATTTTACGAGACTTATTTTCATCGATTCGTCATATTTACGAAGACTTATGTTCCTTCAAATTTCATAAGATTTTTTAGGATTTATAACTTCAAATTACATCACATTTTCTTAAGATTTATATTCACTTTAAATTTCATCATTTATCTTTAAATTTATGTTCATTTCAATTTTACAGATTTTAGAGATTATATTCACTTTAAATTTCACGTTTTTAGAAGACTTATATTCACTTCAAATTTCATCAGTTTTTAGGATTTATATTTTCTTCAAATTTCATAAGATTTTATTTAGATTTATATTCAATTTAATTTCATCAGTTATATTAAGATTTATGTTCACTTCAATTTTAACAGTTTACGAGACTTATTTTCACATCTGATTTAGTCATATTTTACGGACTTATGTTCACTTCAATTTATAAGATTTTTTAGGATTATATTCACTTCAAATTACATCACATTTTCTTAAGATTTATATTCACTTTAAATTTCATCATATTATCTTTAAATTTATATTTCATTTCAATTTTACAGTTTTAAAGACTTATATTCACTTAAATTTCACAGATTTTACGAAGACTTATATTCACTTCAAATTTCATCATATTTTTTAGGATTTATATTTTCTTCAAATTTCATAAGATTTTATTTAGATTTATATTCAATTTTAATTTCATCAGTTATATTAAGATTTATGTTCACTTCATTTTAACAGATTTTACGAGACTTATTTTCACATCGATTTCGTCATATTTTACGAGAGACTTATATTCACTTCAAATTTTTAAGATTTTTTAGGTTATATTCACTTCAAATTACATCACATTTTCTTAAGATTTATATTCACTTTAAATTTCATCATATTATCTTTAAATTTATGTTCATTTCAATTTTTACCAGATTTTTCTAAGACTTATATTCACTTCAAATTTCACCAGATTTTTTGAAGACTTATATTCACTTCAAATTTCATCAGATTTTTTTAGGATTTATATTTTCTTCAAATTTCATAAGATTTTATTTAGATTTATATTCAATTTTAATTTCATCAGATTATATTAAGATTTATGTTCACTTCAATTTTAACCAGATTTTTTGAAGACTTATTTTCACATCTGATTTCGTCATATTTTCTGAAGACTTATGTTCACTTCAAATTTCATCAGATTTTTTTAGGATTTATATTAACTTCAAATTACATCACATTTTCTTAAGATTTATATTCACTTTAAATTTCATCATATTATCTTTAAATTTATGTTCATTTCAATTTTACAATTTTCTGAAGACTTATATTCACTTTAAATTTCACAAGATTTTCTGAAGACTTATATTCACTTCAAATTTCATCAGATTTTTTTAGGATTTATATTTTCTTCAAATTTCATAAGATTTTATTTAGATTTATATTCAATTTTAATTTCATCAATTATATTAAGATTTATGTTCACTTCAATTTTAACAGTTTTACGAAGACTTATTTTCATGTTTAGTCATATTTTGAAGACTTATGTTACTTCAAATTTTATTTTTTGATTATATTCACTTCAAATTACATCACATTTTCTTAAGATTTATATTCACTTAAATTTCATCATATTATCTTTAAATTTATGTTCATTTCAATTTTACAGTTTTTCGAGACTTATATTCTTTAATTTCACAGATTTTAAGATTATATTCACTTCAAATTTCATCATATTTTTTAGGATTTATATTTTCTTCAAATTTCATAAGATTTTATTTAGATTTATATTCAATTTAATTTCATCAGATTATATTAAGATTTATTTCCTTCAATTTTAACAGTTTTAAAGACTTATTTTCACATCGATTTGTCATATTTTACGAACTTATATTCACTTCAAATTTTATAAGATTTTTAAGTTTATATTCACTTCAAATTACATCACATTTTCTTAAGATTTATATTCACTTTAAATTTCATCATATTATCTTTAAATTTATGTTCATTTCAATTTTGCAGTTTTCTAAGACTTATATTCACTTCAAATTTCACCAGTTTTAGAGACATATTCACTTCAAATTTCATGGATTTTTTAGGATTTATATTTTCTTCAAATTTCATAAGATTTTATTTAGATTTATATTCAATTTAATTTCATCAGTTATATTAAGATTTATGTTCACTTGACTTTAACGATTTTAGAGACTTATTTTCACATCAGTTCGTCATATTTCGAACTTATGTTCACTTCAAATTTATAAGATTTTTAGGATTTATATTCACTTCAAATTACATCATTTTCTTAAGATTTATATTCTTTAAATTTCATCATATTATCTTTAAATTTATGTTCATTTCAATTTTACAGATTTTAGAGACTTATATTCACTTAAATTTCACAGTTTTAGAAGACTTATATTCACTTCAAATTTCATGATTTTTAGGATTTATATTTTCTTCAAATTTCATAAGATTTATTTAGATTTATATTCAATTTTAATTTCATCAGATTATATTAAGATTTATGTTCACTTCATTTAACAGATTTTTAGACTTATTTTCACATCGATTTAATCATATTCGAGACTTATGTTCACTTCAAATTTCATAAGATTTTTAGGTTTATATTCACTTCAATTACATCACATTTTCTTAAGATTTATATTCACTTTAAATTTCATCATATTATCTTTAAATTTATGTTCATTTCAATTTTACAGATTTTTAAAGACTTATATTCACCCAATTTACGAGACTTATATTCACTTCAAATTTCATCGATTTTTTGGATTTATATTTTCTTCAAATTTCATAAATTTTATTTAGATTTATATTCAATTTAATTTCATCAGTTATATTAAGATTTATGTTCACTTCAACTTTAACGATTTTACGAAGACTTATTTTCACATCGATTTCGTCATATTTTACGAAGACTTATATTCACTAAATTTTATAAGATTTTTTAAGTTTATATTCACTTCAAATTACATCACATTTTCTTAAGATTTATATTCACTAAATTCATCATATTATCTTTAAATTTATGTTCATTTCAATTTTACAGTTTTTGAAGACTTATATTCACTTCAAATTTCACAGTTACGACTTATATTCACTTCAATTTCATCATTTTTTAGGGTTATATTTTCTTCAAATTTCATAAGATTTTATTTAGATTTATATTCAATTTTAATTTCATCAGTTATATTAAGATTTATGTTCACTTCAATTTTAACAGTTTTACGAGACTTATTTTCACTCCCAGTTTCGTCATATTTACGAGACTTATATTCACTAAATTTCATAAGATTTTTAAGTTATATTCACTTAAATTACATCACATTTCTTAAGATTTATATTCACTTTAAATTTCATCATATTATCTTTAAATTTATGTTCATTTCAATTTTACAGATTTTTCTAAGACTTATATTCCTTCAAATTTCACCAGATTTTACGAAGACTATATTCACTTCAAATTTCATGATTTTTTTAGGATTTATATCTTCAAATTTCATAAGATTTTATTTAGATTTATATTCAATTTTAATTTCATCAGATTATATTAAGATTTATATTCACTTCAATTTTAACAGTTTACGAGACTTATTTCACATCAGTTTCGTCATATTTTACGAAGACTTATATTCACTTCAATTTTATAAGATTTTTAGATTATATACTTCAAATTACATCACATTTTCTTAGATTTATATTCACTTTAAATTTCATCATATTATCTTTAAATTTATGTTCATTTCAATTTTTGCAGTTTTTCGAGACTTATATTTTAAAATTTCACTGATTTTACGAGTTTATATTCACTTCAAATTTCATCATATTTTTAGGTTTATATTTTCTTCAATTTCATAAGATTTTATTTAGATTTATATTCAATTTAATTTCATCAGATTATATTAAGATTTATGTTCACTTCAATTTTAACAGATTTTACGGTTATTTCATACGATTTCGTCATATTTACGAACTTATATTCACTTAAATTTTATAGATTTTTTGGATTTATATTCACTTCAAATTACATCACATTTCTTAAGATTTATATTCACTTTAAATTTCATCATATTATCTTTAAATTTATGTTCATTTCAATTTTACAGATTTTCTAAGACTTATATTCACTTCAAATTTCACAGTTTTACGAGACTTATATTCACTTCAAATTTCATTGATTTTTTAGGATTTATATTTTCTTCAAATTTCATAAGATTTTATTTAGATTTATATTCAATTTAATTTCATCAGATTATATTAAGATTATGTTCACTTGACTTTAACAGATTTTGAACTTATTTTCACTCGATTTAGTCATATTTTACGAGACTTATGTTCATTCAAATTTTATAAGATTTTTTAGGTTTATATTCACTTCAATTACATCACATTTTCTTAAGATTTATATTCACTAAATTTATCATATCTTTAAATTTATGTTCATTTCAATTTTACAGATTTTCAGAAGACTTATATTCACTTCAAATTTCACAGATTTTACGAAGATATATTCACTTCAAATTTCATGATTTTTTGGTTATATTTTCTTCAAATTTCATAAGATTTTATTTAGATTTATATTCAATTTTAATTTCATCAGTTATATTAATTTATATTCCACTTGATTTTACTTGATTTCGAGACTTATTTTCATTAGTTTCGTCATATTTACGAAGACTTATTTCACTTCAAATTTCATAAGATTTTTAAGTTTATATTCACTTCAAATTACATCACATTTTCTTAAGATTTATATTCACTTTAAATTTCATCATATTATCTTTAAATTTATATTTCATTTCAATTTTACAGATTTTTAAAGACTTATATTCACTTGATTTTTACGAATAATTCACTTCAAATTTCATCAGATTTTTTGGATTTATATTTTCTTCAAATTTCATAAGATTTTATTTAGATTTATATTCAATTTAATTTCATCAGTTATATTAAGATTTATGTTCACTTGACTTTAACAGTTACGAGACTTATTTTCACTCTGATTTCGTCATATTTTACGAAACTTATTTCACTTCAAATTTATAAGATTTTTTAGGATTTATATTCACTTCAAATTACATCACATTTTCTTAGATTTATATTCACTTTAAATTTAATCATATTATCTTTAAATTTATGTTCATTTCAATTTTACAGTTTTTTACGAGACTTATATTCACTTCAAATTTCACAGTTTTACGAAGACTTATTCACTTCAAATTTCATCATATTTTTTAGGATTATATCTTCAAATTTCATAAGATTTATTTAGATTTATATTCAATTTAATTTCATCAGTTATATTAAGATTTATGTTCCTTGATTTTAACAGATTTTACGAGACTTATTTTCACTCATTTGTCATATTTTACGAGACTTATTTCACTTCAAATTTTATAAGATTTTTTAGGATTTATATTCACTAAATTCATCACATTTTCTTAAGATTTATTCACTTTAAATTTCATCATATTATCTTTAAATTTATGTTCATTTCAATTTTACAGTTTTTACGAGACTTATATTCACTTCAAATTTCACAGTTTTACGAAGACATATTCACTTCAAATTTCATTGATTTTTTTAGGATTATATTTTCTTCAAATTTCATAAGATTTTATTTAGATTTATATTCAATTTAATTTCATCAGTTATATTAAGATTTATGTTCACTTCAATTTTAACAGTTTTAGAGACTTATTTTCACATCGATTTCGTCATATTTTCGAGGACTTATGTTCACTTCAAATTTTATAAGATTTTTAGGATTTATATTCACTTCAAATTACATCACATTTTCTTAAGATTTATATTCACTTTAAATTTAATCATATTATCTTTAAATTTATGTTCATTTCAATTTTGCAGTTTTTAGAGACTTATATTCACTTCATTTCACAGTTTTGACTTATATTCACTTCAAATTTCATCATTTTTTTAGGTTTATATTTTCTTCAAATTTCATAAGATTTTATTTAGATTTATATTCAATTTAATTTCATCAGATTATATTAAGATTATATTCTTCTTCATTTTAACAGTTTTGAGACTTATTTTCACATCTGATTTAATCATATTTTACGAGACTTATGTTCACTTCAAATTTTAATTTTTAGATTTATATTCACTTCAAATTACATCACATTTTCTTAAGATTTATATTCACTTTAAATTTAATCATATTATCTTTAAATTTATATTCATTTCAATTTTACGATTTTCTAAGACTTATATCACTTAATTTCACAGATTTTACGAGACTTATATTCACTTCAAATTCCTTGATTTTTGGATTTATATTTTCTTCAAATTTCATAAGATTTTATTTAGATTTATATTCAATTTTAATTTCATCAGATTATATTAAGATTTATGTTCACTTCACTTTAACAGATTTTACGAGACTTATTTCACATCGATTTCGTCATATTTTACGAGACTTATATTCACTTCAAATTTATATAAGATTTTTTAGGATTTATATTCACTTCAAATTACATCATTTTCTTAAGATTTATATTCACTTTAAATTCAATCATATTATCTTTAAATTTATGTTCATTTCAATTTTACAGATTTTTAAAGAGACTTATATTCACTTCAAATTTCACAGTTTACGAGACCTATATTCACTTCAAATTTCCTTGAGTTTTTTTAGGATTTATATTTTCTTCAAATTTCATAAGATTTTATTTAGATTTATATTCAATTTAATTTCATCAGATTATATTAAGATTATGTTCCTTCAATTTTAACAGTTTTTGAGGACTTATTTTTCACATCGAGTTTCGTCATATTACGAAGACTTATATTCACTTCAAATTTTATAAGATTTTTTGGATTTATATCTTCAAATTACATCACATTTCTTAAGATTTATATTCACTTTAAATTTAATCATATTATCTTTAAATTTATGTTCATTTCAATTTTACAGAATTTTAAGACTTATTCTTGATTTTACGAAGACTTATATTCACTTCAAATTTCATCGATTTTTTAGGATTTATATTTTCTTCAAATTTCATAAATTTTATTTAGATTTATATTCAATTTTAATTTCATCAGATTATATTAAGATTTATGTTCACTTCAATTTTAACAGATTTTAAAGACTTATTTTCACATCCGATTCGTCATATTTTACGAGACTTATATTTCCTTCAAATTTTATAAGATTTTTTAGGTTTATATTCACTTCAAATTACATCACATTTCTTAAATTTATATTCACTTTAAATTTCATCATATTATCTTTAAATTTATGTTCATTTCAATTTTACGGATTTTTAGAACTTATATTCACTTCAAATTTCACGGTTTTAGAAGACTTATTCACTTCAAATTTCATCAGATTTTTTAGGATTATATTTTCTTCAAATTTCATAAGATTTTATTTAGATTTATATTCAATTTTAATTTCATTGATTATATTAGATTTATATTCACTTCAATTTTAACAGATTTCGAGACTTATTTTCACATCGATTTCGTCATATTTTCGAGGACTTATGTTCACTTCAAATTTATAAGATTTTTTAGAGTTATATTCACTTCAAATTACATCACATTTTCTTAAGATTTATATTCACTTTAAATTTAATCATATTATCTTTAAATTTATGTTCATTTCAATTTTTACAGTTTTTAAGAGACTTATATTCACTTCAAATTTCACGATTTTTAGGTTATATTCACTAAATTTCATGATTTTTTAGGATTTATATTTTCTTCAAATTTCATAAGATTTTTTTAGATTTATATTCAATTTTAATTTCATCGATTATATTAAGATTTATGTTCACTTCAATTTTAACCCAGTTTTACGAAGACTTATTTTCATCTGATTTACGTCATATTTTACGAAGACTTATGTTCATTTCAATTTTTAAGATTTTTAAGGTTTATATTCACTTCAAATTACATCACATTTCTTAGGTTTATATTCTTTAAATTTAATCATATTATCTTTAAATTTATGTTCATTTCAATTTTGCAGTTTTCTAAGACTTATATTCACTAAATTTCACTGATTTTTAGGAACTATATTCACTTCAAATTTCATCAGATTTTTAGGATTTATATTTTCTTCAAATTTCATAAGATTTTATTTAGATTTATATTCAATTTTAATTTCATGATTATATTAAGATTTATGTTCCTTCAACTTTAACGATTTTACGAGACTTATTTTCACATCCAGTTCGTCATATTTTACGAACTTATGTTCACTTCAAATTTTATAAGATTTTTTAGTTATATTCACTTCAAATTACATCACATTTTCTTAAGATTTATATTCACTTTAAATTTAATCATATTATCTTTAAATTTATATTCATTTCAATTTTTGATTTTTGAAGACTTATATTCACTAAATTTCACAGTTTTACGAAAGACATATATTCACTTCAAATTTCATTGAGTTTTTAGGATTTATATTTTCTTCAAATTTCATAAGATTTTTAGATTTATATTCAATTTTAATTTCATCAGATTATATTAAGATTTATGTTCACTTCAATTTTAGCAGTTTTTTGAGACTTATTTCACATTGATTTGCGTCATATTTACGAGACTTATGTTACTTCAAATTTCATCAGATTTTTTGGTTATATTAACTTCAAATTACATCGTATTTTCTTAAGTTTATATTCACTTCAAATTTCATCATATTATCTTTAAATTTATGTTCATTTCAATTTTTACAAGTTTTTTTAGAGACTTATATTCACTAAATTTCACCCAGTTTTACGAGACTAAATTCACTTCAAATTTCATGATTTTTAGGATTTATATTTTCTTCAAATTTCATAAGATTTTATTTAGATTTATATTCAATTTTATTTCCTTCAGATTATATTAAGATTTATATTCCGCCAATTTAACGATTTTTCTCTGACTTATTTTCATCGGTTTAATCATATTTTACGAGACTTATGTTCACTTCAAATTTATAAGATTTTTAGGATTTATATTCACTTCAATTACATCACATTTTCTTAAGATTTATATTCACTTTAATTTATCATATTATCTTTATTTTGTTCATTTCAATTTTACGGATTTTAAGACTTATATTCCTTAAATTTCACGGGTTTTACGAATACTTATATTAAGCTTCAAATTTCTTGATTTTTTTAGGATTTATATTTTCTTCAAAT